>JAJPUD010000041.1:397769-412709 GCA_023553655.1 Myrmecobius fasciatus | reverse complement strand
GGTCCATATTTCCTATCCCTCTCTCTGGGTGTATATGGCTTTCTTCACTGAACAATTGGGACTGGTTTGAAACATTTCATTGTTGAAGAGAGCCATGTCCATCAGAATTGATCGTCATATAGTCTTCTTGTTGCCGTGTATAATGATCTCTTGGTTCTGCTCATTTCACTCAGCATCAGCTTGTGCAAGTCTCTCCAGGCCTCTCTGAAATCATCCTGCTGGTCGTTTCTCACAGAACAATAATATTCCATAACATTCATATACCATAATTTGTTCAGCCACTCTCCAATTGATGGGCATCCATTCAGTTTCCAGTTTCTAGCCACTACAAAAAGGGCTGCTACAAACATTCTTGCAGAAGTTTACATTCATTCTTATTTGATTCTCACAACAGCCCAGGGAAGGACAGTAAGTAGACTGAGTTCAAACCCTTCCTGAGACACTTAAAACTGTGTGATGCTGGGCAAATCCTCATCTGTAGAAGGAAAGAATTGAACTTGTTGATTTCCAGGGTCCTTCTAAGCTATAAGTCTAAGATCTTCTGATCTCTATTTTAGAAATGAAGTTAAAGGACTTGTTTATACTTGATAAGCTGGATAAGAGCTAGGATCAGGCGACCCCTGCTTCCTGAAGCAGTCCATTCTACTTTTCTTCATAGTTAAGCCCAAATCATCCTCTCTGTCACTATTGCTGCTTTAGTGGACAGTGTTATATCTTGAAAGGATCATATTGAGTTATTTGCTAGACATCCCTCTTAATCTTGTCTAATCTGCAGATCTGATAAACATGCCATCTCTGTCTCAAATGAGATCATATTTGTAAAGTACTTAGCACTGAACCTAGCTCATAGTATGAACTTAATAAATGTTTGTTTCATAGTCTCTTCTATTTTCACATCATTGAAAACAATCCTAATAATATAGGGATGAACACAGATCCCTGGGACCTTCCATAAGATACCTTCTTCCAAATTGGCATTGGTCATTCTTCCAGTTCTGAATCCCTCAACCAATACTACTGTGCTCTCTATCTTTTCACAAAATAGTCAATTAACAAGCATTTATTTAGTACTTGCCATATGCCAAACACTGCTAAACAAAATAGACTGTCTTCTAGAAGCTCACATTCCAATGGGGATGACAACTTAAAAATAACTATACGTACATCTATAAAAAGTGACAATGGAAGGTAATCTCAGAGGGAGGGGAGGGAGACCAAAGGACTCAGAAGGGAAAAAAAGATCACGAGAGACTTGGATAAATGCTTTGTCAAAATGTAGGTAAATTATATGTCATTCCTTTCTCTCTATAATCTGTTGCCCTTCTAAGTCATTACTTTTTCAGACTAAACAGTACCAGATCTTTTAATTTCTCAATATGCTGTCTTAATTTTTTTCATTTTTATAGACATTTGACATTGAAGTTAATAGGACATGTGCTTGAGTTACCTTTTCAAGAATGAAATAACATTAACACAGTACTATATATTCATGATGCTTTTTCCTATCACTTTTTACCCTCTACGCTCTGCTCTGAAATCTGGTCCTCCTTGTTGCTAGTAGCATATATATGTGAACAGATAAAGGTGAGAGGTGCAATCTGTGGCTGGGAAACACAACTTTCTCTGTGTGAAATTAATTGTCCTTTAAGAGTACTGAACCATGATATGGTCCTTATTAGTAGAACAATCTAGCCAACTGAGCTTCCTGGTCTCATGCCTAGTATGCACAGATGTTTAGGGTGATTTTTCTCTCTATATCAGAGTGGACAAGTATTGGTGTGCTATGGAGACTCAACAGTTCAGAACTTTCTCAACTACAGTTCTTACCCTCTCTACCTCCCTCTTCTCTCTTCTTTACATCTTTCCTCATCTACATAAATATTTGCTAATGGGAAAGGCAGTGGTTGTGGGAAGGTTGAATTTTCCCTTTTTTAGTTGTGTAGTTAGTATAGAATTCAAACTTACCACTGACACATCTTAGTTCTCTTGGCAGGAATTAGATGACACTTTCCCTAGGAGTTTCCCAGTCTTTCCCTCTAGAAATGGAGACTAAGCGAAGGCTTTAAACTCTGAAAATAACTTATTATTGGATTGTGTATTGGGCATTCTTAGATAATTGCTTTGCTTTTTGAAGATCATAACACTGCATTGACCTCAGCATTGCCTGGAACATTTGTCCTTACTAAACTAAAAATAACCTTGCATATGTTTTTTTTCTTCTAAACTACCCAGTTGAGGGTAGGATGAAGATGAGAGCAGTATCTGACCATGGAATAGAAATGTCTCTGTACAAAGCTAACTGTATTCAATAAGTATTCATCATTAATGTGGCACAAAGGTTAGAGTCTTAGAATTGGAATAAAAAAGAAATGGGTTTAAATCCTCCTTTTGACACTTTTTCTGTGATCATAGGTGAGCTATTTACCTTCTTAGAGCCCCAGTTTTTTAATCGACCTCTAGTACCTACTAAAGAGGCAATTAGATAATACATTGGATAGAGCAGTGGTCCTGGAGACAGGAAAATGTTAGTTGGAATCCAGTCTTAAATATATACTAGCTGTGTGACCCTGGGCAAGCCACAACCTCTATTTCCCTCAGCTCCAACTGTTATATGGGCAACAAGGTTGTTTTGAGAATTAAGTGAGATAGTATTCACAAAACTCTTAGCACAGTACTTGGCACATAGTAGGCATTCAAACTGCTTATTTCCTTTTCTCTTCCCCCCCCTTTTAAGAAGACTCAAATGATTAATGTAATTATCTAGGTAAATTACTTTTCAAACTTTAAATCCCTACATAAATGTTAATGATCATAATTACTGCCATGCCCAAACTAGCTGAGCCGACCACATACAAAACATAAATAGGATTGATGGTCCTTTCTTCTAGTAGTAGCTATGGTGAGCAAGCTTATCTGTTAAAGCCAGCAGGGAATAGAACTTACAGAGAGGAGAATTTAATCACCAGTCTCCTGGAATCCTGGAAGAGACCAGTTACCTGCTTGAGGTCTTGTGTGTTAATTGTGTTCTTGGACCAGCATTTCCAGGCCAGCTGTAGCACTATAATTTTAAGATTGGCCTAAATTTCCTTTGTTTGTTCTCAGAGGCCTTTGCTCCCTATAAAACCAAGCTTTGAGAATACAGCTGTTAGGGACTCAGCCTGTGTGGATGTGTGTGTGCTGCAGCTGCAATTGATTAGAGAGTTGTGTAATAAATTATACCATGCATGAAAATTGTCAGTTGACTTGCTTTTTGCAGTTCTCAGACAATGCACCCGTTAAGTAGTTTCTGGGCAGACATACAAAAAAAAAAAAAAGAATTAATACACATAGCTAAATTTGAGAACTGTTGCCAAGAAACATTCTCACCAATATTTTTTTCCCTTTTTCCCTTCCCAGTAGCAAACCAGTGATGGAGTTGTCACTCAGACACATCTTGCTACCACCCAGATCCTAGAAATTAGTAGAGAAAAAAAATAATGCCAAGCAACTGAGTCTGCGAAAGGATGGAGTGGGAAGATGCATGTATGTGTGTGTGTCTGTTTGTATGTGTATGTATAGTCACCTGATATTTACTTTAACTTAACTTGTTGTTCATTTATTTCCATTATGTCCAACTCTTCCTGATCCTATTTAGAGTTTTCTTTGCAGAGATACTGGAATGGTTGGCCATTTCCTTTTCCAGTTAATTTTACAAATGAGGAAACTGAGGCAAACAGAGTTAAGAGACTTGCCCATGGTCAGACAGCTACTAAGTGTCTGAGTTAACTCTTCCTGACCCCATGTGAGTAAGATTTAATGAGAATGACTCCGAAATAACAAGGAAGGAAGTCAAGAACCATTTTAAAGAAAGGCCACGTGGTTTCATCCTCTGTGGACAGTCATCTCAGTTTATTACAAAGGGGACATCTGTGTCTTCTCAAATTCCTTGTGAATGAGAAACTTGTAAAGGTAGAAATTTGACAATAGACAATGAATGAACAAATTATCATGCAATTTATTAAATACCTACTATGTGACAGGCTTTGCTAGGTGTTGGGAACATGAAGCCAAAGAAACATCCTGTTCCTATGGAGCCTATAGGTTCCTTGTCATTTTTTTTTTTTTTTGCTTTTTGCTGAGGCAATTGGGGTTAAGTGACTTGCCCAGGGTCACACACCTAGGGAATGTTAAGTGTCTGAGACCAGATTTGAACTCAGGTCCTCCTGACTTCAGGGCTGGTGCTCTATCCACTGCGCCACCTAGCTGCCCCGGTTCCCTGTCATTTTACAGATAAGGAAACTAAGGCAAACAGAGTGAAGTGACTTGCCCAGGGTTCTACAGCTATTAAATGTCTTAGGTACTGTTCTCAGATGATAAATGTTGGAAGGGATGTGGGAAAACTGTAACACTAATGCATTTTTGGTGGAGCTGTGAAATGGAGAGGCATATAAAGTTAGGTGATGTGGTGATTAGAGTGACAGACCTGGAATCAGGAAAACTCAATACCTTGAGTTTAAATCTGACCTCAAACACTTGCAATAGTATTTTATTTTTCCAAATAAATGCAAAAATAGTTTTCAGAACTCATTTTTGTATAACTTTGTGTTCTAAATTTTTCTCCCTCCCTCTTTCACCACCCCCTTTCCCAAGGCAGCGAGTAATACAACATAGGCTAAATATGTGCTTTCCTTTTAAACATTCCCATATTTGTCCTATATTTGTGCAAGAAAAATTAGACGAAAAGGAAAAAAAAATATGAGAAAGAAAACAAACAAACAAAAAGGTAAAAATACTATTCTTTGATCCATATTCCATCTCCACAGTTCTCTCTCTGGATGCAGATGGCATTTTTTCCACCCCAAGTTTATTGGAATTGCCTTGAATTACTGCATTGTTGAGAAGAGCCAAGTCCATCACAGTTGATCATCGCATAATCTTGTTACTGTGTCCAATGTTATTCTGGTTCTGCTCACTTTACTCAGCATCAGTTGATGTAGGTCTTTTCAAGCTTTTCTGAAATCACATCTTTTTGATCATTTCTTATAGAACAATAATATTCCATTACCTTCATATATCATAACTTATTTAGCCAGTCCCCAACTGATGGGTATCTAGCTCCTTACTACTACAAAAAGGGCTGCTACAAATATTTTTGTACATGTGGGGTATTTTCCCTCTTTTATGATCTCTCCTAGTAGTGAGACCACTGGATCAAAAGGTATGCATGGTTTTATAGCCCTTTAGGCATAGTTCCAAATTCCTTTTCAGAACGATTGGATCATATCACAACTCTACCAACAATGCTACAGGTTTTCTACATCCCCTACAACAGTTATTATCTGAGAGTGCCTCAGACTAGCTGTGTGACCTTGTGCAATTCACTTAACTCTATTTGTTTTAGTTTCCTTGTCTGCAGAATTAACTGGAGAAGGAAATGGCAAAGCACTACAGTATCTCTTCCAAGAAAACCCCAAGTGTGGTCATGGAGAGTTGAACATGCTAAAACAACTGGACAACATTTCCACATTACTGTTACAGAAGTATATACAAAATTAAAAAAAAATTTGAGAGGAGAGTGAACATCAGAAACCTGGTAGATCAGGAAAGATCATATGTTGGATGGAGGTGGCATTTGAATTGATTTTTGAAGGAAATTAGAGATTCTAAGAGGCATGGATGAGTTATGAGAGATTGTGTATACAATAGCCTGGAAATAGAAGATGGAATGTCATGTGTGAGGGACAGCAAAAGGGACAGTGTGACTGGACTGCAGAGTGTGGGGAAGAGAGTAATTTGTGATAAAGCTGCAAATATCGGTGGGAGACAGGTTGTGAAGGACTTTAAGTGCAAAAAAAGAGAATTTTCTTTATCCCAGAGAAAATAGGAATCAATGATCAGAAGAAAATATTGTATACAGTAATAGCAATATTGTTCTAAGAATGACTTTGAATGAATAAGGTATTTTAATTATTCTAAATACTCAAATTAACCATAAAGGACACATGAAGAAAGATGCTATCTATATCCAAAGAAAAAACTGATAAATAGGAGTATGTATAGAATAATTTTACACACACACACACACACACACACATATATATACATATACACACACCTATTTATGAATAATAGTATCCATCTCTGCCGGGGGCAGGAAGATGGGGAAAATTTATATGATAACATTATTATATCTTTAAAAAGAATATCAAGTTGTACACAATAGATTTGCAGTTTCATGTTATATTTGTTATATTATGGAAATGCTTGTTTTATTCCATATACTTAAAAAATGGATTAATTAAAAAAAAACAAAAGAATGGCATTTTCAGGCACAGGATTTAGAAAAATTACTTTGTTGCTGTGTGGAGAATGCATTGGAAAGGGAAGAGACTTGAAGTTGTTAGACCAAAAAGAAGTCCATTGTCACCATCTAAGTAAGGAGTGATGAGGGCCTGAATATAGAGTAAAAACTGTGAATAAAAAGGAGATGGATGAATATGCAAGAAAATTCTTTACTCATCTTGTATTTGCAAAGTACTCAGGTGACAGGAAGTGGTAATATCAGCTTTTGCTTATGAAGTATTAAGAGGACAAATAATAGATAATAGTACACAGTATAGATTTTCTTGGAGACTTTAAGCCAGGATAATGAAGCTACCAGGTGTCTAAAATTGCACTATTATTTCTGAGTTTGGGAGGGGCCCTTAGGAATTTCAGACTTGGCTTTAATTCTCTTAAAACGAAACAAAGGAGGTACTTTTTGTTCCAGTTTTGTGTCTCCTCCATGCTTCCTTTTCCTTTCTCTCCTTTTACTATAAGCAAAAAACTGGAGCATTGGGCTGATAGGCTAAAAGAAAGAACCTCCCTTCTTCCCCCACCTTTTTTTCAAGATGAGGGGAACTATGCATATATTACATATATTATCAGATTTTAAAAAATATATTGATAAGTATTGCTGAACTATTTTTTCCTTTTTATTCTTTGCTATAAGAAATTAGTCTTTGAGAGAGAAGGGGAAGGAATGTATACATTGTGAAATATAACTAATGTAAAAAACAAAAGATAATATTGAAAATGCCCCTTTCTTTTTGAAGTTGTGAACTGATCCAACCATTCTGGAGAGCAATTTGGAACTATGCCCAAAGGGCTTTTAAACTATACGGCAGTGTCTCTACTGGGTCTTTATCCCAAAGAGATCATAAAAAAGGGAAAAGGACCCACATGTGCAAAAATATTTGTAGCAGTCCTTTTTGTAGTGGCAAGGCATTGGAAACTAAGTGGATGCCATTATTTAGGGAATGGCTGAGGAAGTTATAATATATGAATGTTATGGAATATTATTGTTCTGTAAGAAATTATCAGTAGGCTGATTTCAGAAAGACCTGGAGAGACTTCCATGAACTGATGTTAAGTGAAGTGATGAGAACGAAGAGAATATTGTATACAACAACAATAAGGTTATATGATAATCAACTATGATGGACTTGGCTCTTTTCAACAATGAGGTGATTTAGTCCAATTCCAATAGACTTGTATTGGAGAGCCATCTGTATCCAGAAAGAGGACAATGAGGAGTAAATGTAGATCACAATGTAGTGTTTTCACCATTTTTGTTGTTTGCTTGCTCTTTTTCTCATTTTTTCCTTTTTGATTTGATTTTTTGTACAACATGATAAATGTGGAAATATGTTTAGAAGAATTGCACATTTAACCTATATTGGATTAGTTGTTGTCTATGGGATGGGGGAAAAGGAGGGGAAAAATTTGGAACACAAGGCTTTGCAAAGTTAAATGTTGAAAACTCTCTTTGCATGTGTTTCAAAAATAAAAAAGCTATTATCAAAAAAGGAATACGTCCCTTTTTAAGGAGAGAAATATTATGAGATCATAAACTATAGAATCATAAACTCTAGATTCAGAGGTCATTTAATACAGCACCCTCATTTATAGCTGAGGAAACTGAGGCCCCGTGAGATTAAATAACTTGTGAATGAGAGTAAGTAGCAGAGCCAGATTTTAATTCCTATTTCTGCCTTTAGATAAAATCTCTTTGTAATATTTTTAAAATTAACACCTTCCATCACTGATGTTCCTCTGTCCTCACTGAGCACAGTCCTCCTCAGATATCTTCAGAGCTGAATGTCTCTGAAGCTCTTAAAGCCCTTAAGATGTTCTTAAAAACCAAATGTACTGTCTAAAAATGACACCTGGTATCAATATGCTTTAGTGGATCTCTGATGTCATTTATGATTTCATATTCCTTCTATTAGGACAGTTGTTACCCATACCCTTAATTTGTGTGATTCTCATTCATGTGCTCCCCTAGGTCTTCCATAGAAGATCATTGTGGGGTGGCTACAGGCTTCCTCTAGGTCTTTTAACAATCTAGTACCACTGCACTATTCAGGTTTTCCTTCCGTCATCCCTCACTGTCCTACTAGCACACCTCCTTTCTTGATCATACTTTTCTAAATAATTTCCTTTATACCACTTTTTGCTGGTAACAATTGTTGGGTATGTTCTTCTACTTTGGCCCATTTTCATGACGTTTGGTTTTCATCTTTGATTCAAATTATGGCATTCCAGTATTTACAACCATGTGACATCATTTGAGAGAACATTGATGTTAAAAAGTAACAGCTTGGGATCATTAAAAATACTAAGGGCTTTCCCAGATATAGTTCAACTTTCCCACTTCTCTAGACCTAAATATATAGAGTTATGTGCTACCTCAATGTTCTAGACATCCAGTTTTATACTATAGTTGTACACTAGTTTTTTTTTTTCTTATATAGATGTCAGACTGATCTCCTCTGAGAAATCATAGATCCCATTATCTGTGTACTATTATTTGGAACTTGATGTAGCAAGCACAATATTATGTGCAGACAGGAGCCTCTGGGAGTCCTCTCTAGCTATAAGGACTTCCTCTTTCATTTGGACTCCATGCATATTGTTTTCATGATTGACAAACTAGGCCATCTTTTGCCTCCATTCTTATGTTTAATTACTGAATGGGTGTTGCCTCTGATAAACTGAGATCTGAGAAAGACCTTAGCTTAAAAAGGCCAGGGTCCCCCATTTATCTGAGGCCATTATTGGTTGTCTTGACCTTTGCCTTGCCAGTAGAATCCTATGATTCTGGAAGAGAATGTGAGGCTAGTGATTTGGCACAGCTCTGTTTCTTGTAAATCTAGTTCATTTGCAAGTCAAGATATCACCTCTTTGATGTCATTGGTCCTCTTCTAGAATGAAAGACAAATAATAACAATAATAAACACCAATGACAAATATATCCCTTCTTGTTTTATACCTTTCATGATGTTAATCACCAGAGGTCAAGTGGTATCTTTCTCTGTGGTATCATTTTTGGAGAAGAACAATTAAGACTTCATTTTGCTCCATGCTTCCCCCTTAATCATTCAATAAACATAACAATAAACAGGGCATTCTAATCTGTGCACCTTCCTGCTATTTTTATGAAAATACACATTGTCGGGGGCAGCTAGGTGGCGCAGTGGATAGAGCACCAGCCTTGAAGTCAGGAGGACCTGAGTTCAAATCTGGTCTCAGACACGTAACAGCTGTGTGACCCTGGGCAAGTCACTTAACCCCAATTGCCTCAGCAAAAAAAAAAAAAAAAAGAAAATACACATTGTCTGCTTTGGAAAACTAGTTGCTCCTTTCCTTTGGAAAAATTGCATGTTCCTTCCTCATATTTTCTTCAAGAACATCCTTGATGTAACTATTGATCTTTCTTATAAAGATTACCTAGAGAAGACAAAGTAGGCATATGACTCAGTAGCTATTACTACCCTATTGTTTGGCTTTTTTGAATAATACTATCTCTCTCTTTTTTATTTTAATAATATTTTTCCAGATATATGTAAAGTTAGTTTTCGACATTCACCTTTGCAAAACCAAAGTTTTCTCACTCTCTTTCCTCCCCAACAGCAAGCAATCCAGTATAGGTTAAATGTGTAAATGTGTGCAATTCTTCTAAATATTTCCATATTTATCATTCTGGACAAAAAAATCAGTTCAAAAAGGAAAAAAAAACATGAGACGAGAAAAAAGCAAGCAAATAACAACAACAAAAAAGACAAAAATATTGTGTTTTGATCTACATTCAGTCTCAATAGTTCTTTCTGAATGTGGATGGCATTTTCCATCCCAAGTCTATTAAAATTGCCTTGAATCACTTAATTGTTAAAAAGAGCCAAGTCTGTCACAGCATAATAATATCTTTTTTTCCTATTTGTTGTGTATTGTCTCTCTTGAGATATATTGTAAAATGATTTCTTGTTGTTTACAAGATTATGTCACCTTCAGCTAGATCTCTCTGTATACTTGGTTTGGTCCAACCACTTGTTCCAGTTTTGTCATCTCTTTGTCCAAAATTTATCATCTCTTTTTGTTTAAATGAGATAATGTATGTATGTATAAATCTTAATTCCTTATATAATTGTTAGTTATTACTACTACTACCACTATTACTCTTTCCTCATATAACAAAATGGAGACCTATATTAAAAGCAGAATGTGGTGCTTTTATTACCATTGATGATGAAAATAGATGATTTTTAAAAATGATGATAAATAATTTTCAATTTCTATATATTTGTTATCTTCCTGTAAGTTTTATCTATGAATAATCTTGGGATGATTTGACTTAGTTGGTGTCACATTAAGCTTCCTGCAAATTAACTTTTGCCTTCATTAGTTTTCAGTGTTCTGTGAAATGATACTGCTGATCATCTCTGACAACTTCCTTTCTAATGTTTTAGGAATGGATAGTTTTATAATTTTGTTATCTACTTTCAGTACAAAGCTAAGTTAGTACTTCAACAGGAATTAAATTTTGACAAATAAAATGAACATGCTTGATTAAAAGTGGACTTTTATATTGGTATAAACTTTTTTGGAAATGACTTTTAGCTCCAGGAATTTCCTGATTTGGTGGCCAAGAGTATTTCTTTTTGGCAGCCTGTTTTTATTAACTTTTGAATTAGGCATTTTATCTGTAGGCCAATTCTTGTATCTTCCCACAACATCTTCCATATAAGGAACAACACTATAGCATCATAGATCAAAGATTTAAAAATGGCTGTTTACCTCTAAGGTCATCTAATCCAATATCCTCATTTTACAGATGAAGAAACTGAGGCCCAGAAAAATAAATGCTTGATTTTCCTCCCTTCTTCATCTTCCCCTTTTCTATCTTTCACACAGCTGCTAAAATGGCTCCCTGTTAGAATTAAAAACATATACCTTTTTGGCATTTCAAAACCTTCCTCCAAGTCCCTTTCAGCCTTATCATTATATTAATATTTTTCATGCAATATATCAGTTAGCAAGTATTTATTAAATACCTACTATGTGCCAGGTACTGTGTTAAGTGCTAGAGATATAAGTCCAGACAATGGAATAATCTTTACTTGATAGGAGTTTACATGTATGCTACAGATCAACCAAATTAACCTTCATTAACTCCATGGATTCAATTTTTTATAGTTGAATCTCAGATCTATTTGTCCAGCCTTAACAACCTTCCCAGTCTCCAATCTTGAATCTCCAGCTGCTTGTTGGAAATACTTGAGTAGATATTTGTGGACATCTTAAACTCAACACATCCAAAACTGAGCTCATCTTTCTCCCTAAATCCTTCCTTCTTTCTCTATCACTATCCTCCAAGTTGCCCACAATTACAACTTAGGTGTCATCATTGATGTCTCAGTCTCTCTCACTCCGCACAACCAATCAAGTGTCAAATTCTGTCATTTTAATATATTTGTTGGACTCCAGTCCATCTTCCACTCATCTGTCAAAATGATCTTCCTAAAGTACAAGTTTGACCATGTCACCCCTTCATTCAATAAACTCTACTGGCTCCCTAATGCTTCCAGAATCAAATAAAAAATCTTCTAGTTTTAAAGACCTTTGTAACCTGGCCTTTGTCTCTTACTAGTTTTTTATGCCTTACTTTCCTCCATTTTTCTGCAATCTAATAATTCCAGTCTTGTTGTTTCTAACACTTAACATTTCATCTCCCCATCCTGGGCATTTTCATTGACTATGCCCCATGCCTGGAACTCTCCCTCCTCTTTCTGCCTCTTGGCTACCTGGGCTTCCTTCAAATATCACTTGAAGTTTGATCTTCTGCAAGAAGCTTTTCTTTGTACTGCTTAATCTTATTGCTTTCCTTATGAGATTATCTCCAATTTATTCTGTCTGTATCTTGATATGTGTAATTGTTGGAATGTTGTCTTCTCCATTCAACTGTTCTTCTTTGAGAGCAGGGGCTGTTTTTGTCTTTATATCTTCAGTGCTTAGCACAGTGTTTGGCACATAGTAGGTCCTTAATAAATGCCTGTTGACTTGTCGATTTCTTACTGGTCCAATTATATTGGAATTCCATCCCTGACATTATGTCTTTGCTTCAGCTGCCCTCCATATCTGGAATGGGCTTCCTAATTTTCACCTCTTAAAATCCCTAATTACTTAAAGATTCATCTCAAGTATCAACTTCCAAATGAAAATTTTCCTGATCTTCCCAACTTTCAAAGAATTTCTTCCAAATTATTTTGCATCATTTTGTAAATTATATATTGTTTCTCTCATGCTAGATTGTAAGCAAGTTGAGGGTAAGGACTAAAATTACACTCTTTTTTATATCCTAACACAGTAGGCACTTAATAAATGCTTGTTTTTGATTAATTTTTAAAGTTCACATGACTACTGTGAGAGACATGTTTTGAACCCATATCCTTTGATTCCTAATTTAGAACTATTCCCATTGCATCATGTTATTTATAAAGTTAAGACTTTCTTGAAAGTGATTCAGTATATAATCTTTGTATATGACAATACATTTTCTTGTTACATTTATTTTTAACTTCATTTTAAAAGTATAGGGATATTTATGACTTTTATAACAATGAAGATTTCTCATTACATGGTGTTTAAGCCATTTTACTTTAACAGGGAGGTAAAGCTTTGTTAAATTAGTGATGTCAATTGGAGTGGAGATGGTTTGGCCAGTCAGTAAACTTTTGGTCTATGGAATGTCTCCAGGAAACACATGGAGAAAAGTCAAGACAGCTCCCCAAGAGAGCTGGATTTCTGTCTTGCTCTCTGCACCACGAGGCAATATAACACGTCTGTTCTCAGGCCAGCTTTTATTCATTGCTTAGTTTGATCTTGGGTTGCTCTCAGGAAGAAAGAGCCAGGAAATGGGTCAGGGATGAGAGCAGACAGGATGACTGTTTGAGGGTCTGGGTACAGCCCAGTGACAATTTTCTAGTGAATATCTCTCTATTCCAGTGCCCAATTCCAATATTGGGTAGTCTCTTAAGCAGTTACCTCAGAGGACAGATCTGATAGATGTGTTATAGATTGCCGAGACTATATAGGATTCAGATGTGTATATGTATGTCTGAGGATGTGAGATGACATAATTATGTTATATAAATACATATAATAATTCACAGGACTGTGGCATACATAGCATTGGGCATTGATATATTCTATATGCCATTGAGGCAAGGTGGTTAGAGTTCTGGATTTGGAGTCAGGAAGACCTGAATTCAAATCTAGTTTCAGACATTTATTAGCTGTGATGTTGGGCAAGTCACTTAACATCTCTCTGTGTATCACTTTCCTCATTTGTAAAATGGAATAATACATTTTGAAGATAAAATGTAATTTTTGAAAAATGTTTTGTAACCTTAAAGTACTATATAAATTATTCATAGTTATTATTATTAATATTCTAGAATCCATTTTCATAGCAAGGTAGTATGTTAGAATAGAAAGGAGTTCATTTTTAGGAATGAGAATGTCTGGACTTGAGCACTGATTTCCAATAGCTATTACCTGCATAAGCCTAGACAGGTTATTCAAACTCTTTTTCAGTTCCCTCATTTGTACAATGGAGGTGATATTATTTGAATTCCTCTTTCGGAGGGCTGTCATGAGGAAAATATTTCATAGACTGTATGTGAGGTTATACAGATGTGAGTAATAATTTTTGCCTCCTGTTTTTACATTATCCATACCTTTACCTTCCTTTTTTTTTTTCATCTTCATTAGGCTATGTAGTTGGGGATGGCCTTTGCCAATTAAAATGATTGAGTGAGTTGATTGGGGTTAGATGTGGGTATACCTTTTGAATAATCTGTGAAAGGAGGCATTAAATGCTTCCATGATTTTAGCATTAATCATTTTTTGTGGTTATGGCAGAGGTAGGGTGTGGGGTATTCAAGAATACAGTGTAAGAGAATGTGTTAAAATCCAGATAGTCATTCAAGCAGATGGTGAAGGAGCAGTGCTATGGAAATTTTCCTACAAATTTGTTTCAGTCCTCAGACTGCAGCAGCTTCAGGTTATGGCAAATTCCCAATCAAATCCCAACAAATAGATCCTTTTTTCTAACTTTATGGGAACCAGTATTTAATAAAAGTAATTAGCTCTCTATGTGTGAAGCTATGCATTCATAGAGAAGAATTCTAAGTGTCAAATGCGGTAGGTCACATTAAAGAAGTACCTTCTTGTTTTAGTTGCTAATAACTCTTTCCAAAAATAGTCTTTGGCTGCCTGGTTTCCTATCCTTGGTCTTGTCCCAGAAGTGAGTGTTTAGGGGAAACTTTGAAGCAGATTCATGTGACTGTTTTCTGTGGGTAGTGGGGTGGAAAAATACATTAAGAAAATGAGCTTACTTTTTTGGTTCCCCTGGAACTTAAAAAGGGCATATCTGGTTTGGCTCTTGCTTCTTTAAATGTTGTGTCTTGGGGTGGAGTTTAGGTATGGAAAATGTGAGCAAATTTAGGCAATATTTATAAGTGGACCATTAGCATTTGTTAATGGACTTTATTATAGGAGTCTTATTTGTTTGCATTCATGTATATCAAAAGACGTGTGTGTGTGTGTGTGTGTGTGTGTGTGTGTGTGTGTGTGTGTGTG
>JAJPUD010000041.1:283757-397759 GCA_023553655.1 Myrmecobius fasciatus | reverse complement strand
GTGTGTGTGTGTGTGTGTGTGTGTGTGTGTGTGTGTGTGTGTGTGTGTAGGCTTAAATAGTATTATTCTGTCTATGTTCTGTGGGATTTTGTTCCTGGAACTTTGAATCCACAATTGTATTGGTATGGGCATCCCCTCAACTAGTATGAAAATGCAACCATTCCATGCCTTAGTTGGCCAGTGGAATGAGACATTGTGGCTGAAATTATTTATTACCTGTGACTGAGGTTATGTTTGCCAGGTCTCTTTGAACTCAAACTTTTAGATGATAGAACTAGAGTTTGTTGCTGAACCTATACTTGAAGTCTTTCCAACTTAGCATAAAATTTACCAAAATATTGGGCCCCAGTGGTATAGTTTTTCAGAACTTAGGCTTATCTCCCTATCATGATGAGGCATTAGGTATCTCAAAGTTATAATAATTCCATATACCTGTACATGAACACTTAAATGTAAATTGCATATATATGCACATATGCAGACATGTGTGTATGTACATATATACACACATACACACATACCTATGTGTTTGTAGGTTGTACATACATAGTCAAAGATAGGACTATTGATATCTATAGATTTATCTGTCTTTACAGACACACACATGCACACACATACTCTTAAACTTTAATAACTTAAAATAGAACTAAGACTTTTGAGACATTTTGTATGTATATGAGGCATGTTGGTGTAGTGGATAGCTAATCAGCTACAAATCAGGAAGACTTGGTTTGAAGCCCCATAGCTAACACTTCCTGGGTATGTGACCTTCCGCAAATCACTTATACTCAAACTTACAGGCTAATAGCTGATTTCCACTGGTACAGTGAGTTTTCCATCTGAGTGTTCCCTACACTAATGAAATAACTATAATCTCTGCCTATCCCCCTCCTGTTATTCCCTGATGTTTTTGCATCATGTTTTAAGCTTTTTTCCTAAATATCTTTGCCTAAATAATTGCCTAATTATTTTTAAAATTGAATTAACTTTTATTTGATTTTCAGTTCCTCATTCTTTCCTACCCATTTCCCTCTATTCTCCTAAATTGCATCTCTCATAATTCTTACAATGACCTAGCAGGCTAAGTAAGAAAGGCATTATTTCATAATCTTTTTATTTTTTGACAGGGTTACTAAATTGATAGATGAAGAGAATACTGTATATATACTTAACTAGAGTTTGGCAATGCATTTGGCAGAGTAATGATGTCTTCGTGTACAACTTGGATTTCAGAACTGGTTGAATGACTAAATCTAAAGAGCAGTTAGTTATTCATGGATCAGTTGTTACCATAGAGAGTATGGTAATTCCAGCTCTTTTGACAGATGAGGAAACTGAGGCACACAGGGTGAAGTGACTTGCCCAGAATCATACTTCTAGGAAGTATCTGAGACCTGATTTGAACTCAGGAGTTCCAGATTCCAGGTCTAGTACCAAGCTGCCCTCTAATTATTAGTCTATGATAATTAAGTATCCTGGATAGCTTTTGAGGAATCTGGAGTGGGAGGGAAAGGCCAGAGGCCATCTACTTCTAGATATAGCTTCCTTTTGAAGGACTATGGATTATTTGAAGACTAGTATTTTTTTTCCCCTGAATTGCACAGTCCCTATAAAAGTATTTCTTGTATGGGTTATAGCTTGATTCATAGATTATCATATGCTAAATTTGATTCATGTCACTGAGAAATATATTTTACTTGTATAATATTTATTAATAGAAGTGATTAATACTCCCTCTCTCTCCCTCCTTTATTCTTTTCTATCCTCCCTCCCCTTTCTTTCTCTTATTTATATTTCTCCTTCCCTTTTTTCCATTTCTCTTTTCTTATTTTTTCTGTCCTTTTTTTTCTTTTCCCCTTCCTCATCCCTTCTATTCCTCCTCCTCCTCTTCCTCCTTCCTCTTCCTCTCTCTTCCTCTCACTGTTTCTCCCTCCTTCTTTCTCTTTCTCTTTTTAATCTTATCATTGTGCTTTCTCTTTTTCTTCTCTTCTACTTCTTTTCCTTCTACTCCTTTTTCTTTTCATCTCTTTCCCCTTCCATGTTCCTGCTCCTTGTCTTCTCCTGTTCTTTTACTATATATTTCCTTCTCTTTCTATCTTCTCTTTGTTTCCACTTTTCAGCACAGACCCTGGTTTCTCATGATCTACGGAATGGGGGCCTGCTGGTACCTACTAGGAGCTCATGGCCTTGCAATGGTTTTCCTCCACACCATCATTTCCTTCTCTGTGGCCCAGTTTCGGTCCACACTCATGTCATGGCTGTGTTCCTTATTGCTACTTTCCACACTGCAGGTTCAAGCTCTGGAAGATGTAAAGGTAATGTATTACCATGACCTTCACAGGCTGGTCTCTTCTTTTGGTTTCTCCCTTTCGTGACTTGAATTTGAGTTTAACAATTAGAACAAATTAAGAAAAACTTCATTAATCAGACATCCCTAACTTAGAAACTGTGAGAAATCAGACATGATAGAGATGGCCATTTTTATTTAAAAGCTCAAAACAACTTTTTTGGTGAATTTTTGGAGTTTTCTTGAGCAGAAATGTAGTGTAAAAGCATATTCAAAGGCATGGAGGGAATCCTTCTACAAGGAGTCACAAGAAGTTAAAGATTCTTTTGATATATTTTTCAGTCTCAACATTTTCAACTGATGTTCTTGTTTTTTTAAAGAATTTTCACATTCAGAATTTCTTTTGGTATCTCAAAAATTGTAATTTTTATTACCTTGCTGCATTATATAGCTTGTATTTTAATATGTGGGATTGCCTTGAATATTTCAAACAAAATTGAGCATTGAAATTGCAGTCAGAAGATGTTAATTTAAATCCTGGCTCTTCTACCAAATAACCAAAATAATAATAATAATAATAATAGTAATAAACAGTAGTAATAAGAACATTTTAAGCTTTGCAAATATTTCATGTGATCCTCACAACCACAGTAGGAGGTAGGTACTATTATTATTCTATTGTTTACTTGGGTAGCTAGGTGGAACAGTGAATAAAGCACTGGCTTGGAGTCAGGAAAATCTGAATTCAAATGTAGCCTTAGACACTTACTATTCTGTGACCCTGCCAAGTCACTTAAAATCTCTTTGTCTCAATTTCCTCATCTGTAAAATTGGAATAATAATGGCACCTACCTTGCAAGGCTGTTGTGAAGATCAAATGAGTTAAAAGTGTATACAAAGGCATGGAGGATTTTTTGGATATATCTTCAACCTTTTTGTCTTTGATTAATGCTCTTGTTTTTTAAAAGAATTCTCACATTTAGAATTTGTACAAATATTTAGTACAGTGTCTGGCATTATGTAAATGCTTATGCTCTTCTTATTTTACATATAAGAAACTGAGATAAATAGAAATTAAATGACTTGCCCAGGATGACATAACTATTGTCTGAGGCTGAATTCAAACTCAGGTCTTTCTAACTCCATGCCCAGTGATCTCTCCATTGGGCTACCAGCTGCATCTGTGATTCTGGACAAAGCTCTAGGTCTCAATAAAACAATTTGTTCCAAAGAGTGCTGGATTTGGAGGGTGAGGATCTGGGTTTAAACCTTGGTTCTGCCACTTAGTACTTACCTTATTGGGTGAATCATCATTAACATCTTTTGGCCTTCCTTTTTTCACCTGTAAAATAAGAGGGTTGGATTAGATGATCTTTGAATGCCATTTTATTTATTTATTTTTCTTTTTTTTTTTAAATTAAAACTTTTTATTTGCAAAACATATGTATGGGTTATTCTTCAACATTGACCCTTACAAAGCTTTCTGTTACAAATTTCCTCCCCTAGTCCCCACCCCTCCCCTAGATGGCAGGAAATCCACTTTATGTTAATTATGTTAAAATACTTGACAAATGAACGCCATTTTAGTTCTAAATCTTAGGTACTATGATATTTGGATATACCTCCTTAGATTCCTTTAGACTTATTTGAAAAATAAAGCCATTGAACTATAAGATAGCACGATTCTCTCAAACTCTTAATTCTTATCTTCTAAACCTTTGAACACCATTTTTAGCTCTAAATCTTAGGTACTATAATACTTGGATATACCTCCCTAGACCCGGTTAAACTCATTTTGAAAATAAAGCCATTGAACTTTGAAGATTACTCTTGAAGAAGCTATTGAAGATATCACAATTCTCTCAAGCTCTAATTCTTATCTTCTTCAGTTTAGACTTTATACTAATACAGAGAGACCCCCCCCATCTCCTCCTCTTCTTTCATTTTCAGTGAATGATATTTGACCATATTTCTCTTTTATAGGTAAATTGGCAGCCTAATAATTAATTATCAAATCAATTAATATGCTCTATTGATAAGCTGTAGGGTGGTGAGCTTTATTTGAGGTTTGCAAATGAGGAGACTGCCTGACTTAGATGTTCATTACTATTTGAATTAAAGAGTAATAGGTTTCTAAGGAAGAGGCCTGTTCATGCCTGTCCTTGATGCAAAAGCAATGGGTCAGACTGAGGATTCCATTAACATAGAATGTGATAGATAATGACTGGAATCCAGAGAAAAGACCAACTTGTGGGGATGAGGCAGGCAAACCTGGGTAGTTTGAAGTCAGCCAAGGATGCAAGCAGACCAGGCAAGTAGAAACTTGACTTTTAGGTTTGGAAGCAGTAGGTAAACTGAAACCTCAGGATATCTCACCAACTCTTGTATCAAAAGGAATGCCAGGAGGCAGTGGATGGAGCTATAGATTGGCAATGGGTCAGCTTGAGGGAGATCTTGTAGCAGAGTCTCAGCAACAGAGAGAAGACTTCAGTTCTTTGCGATTCAGTTGAAGCACTCAGGTACAAGAAAACAAAAGAAGGAGGGTGCTTTTTGCAAAGCAAAGTCTTGGACACAGGGAACAGGGGCAAGGGCTTATTGACACACTAAGCCAGTGTATATAAGACCAGTAGGAGGTTGATTTAATGTTAGGCTGTTGGCCTAGGATGCCTAATGTTCCCCATGCCAATGGATGGGATTTTTGAACTTTTAGGTAAATGGAAATTCAGTCTTCTGCTGTGGGAGGTACAAAGTTTAGAGAGGATTATTGGGGCATAAAGCCAATAGCATGACTTGTTATCTATAAGCCTTCCAGGAGCTCCCTCTAGTGTCCGTTTATACTAAGTGCATTCTGAGCAGGGAACAGCACTTTCCCAACTTTTCATATCTCTGTTAAAAGTCTATTTTATTATTGATTACATTCCACTCTTGGAGGTTTGGATAAATATAGCCCTGAATGTCTTCCTACAACTACTGATTAGACTTGGGTTGGCCCTGGAAGTAGAAGAATCCAAGGGAATAGGGAGATAAATAGTAGAACTGATTCCTTTATTCTATGTCTTAGCCATCAAGCTTAACATTTGGTGGCTTGCATAAATGTTTCACTCCTGCTTCTAAAAGTGAGATGCTTCAAAGTGGCTTCTATTTTCTCTCTTCTTCTTTCCATTTTTCTGTGTATGACAGAATATGATCTCTAATTTAATGTTTTAAAAATATTATTTTAGTACCACAGTCATATCTTCTTAAATCACTATGCCCCATTGGACCCTTCCTTATAACAAAGAAAAACATTCAAGAAAAACTAATATGACTACTGTTTCTGACAGCATATAACAGTCCATACTTAGGCCCCCACTTCTATATGGAGATTTGTCTTATCATTAGTTTTCTAGGGCTAATTATTGCACTTAATCAAGAATTTACCTACCTTATACATTACTTCTTTTACATTATTGTAGTCATTGTGTATATCCTTCTTTTGGTTCTGTTTATGTTGTTCTGTATTACTTCATGTAAGTCTTCCCAGGTTACTCCTAATTCTTCAAGTCTGTCTCTTTTTTTGGTGTTTCAGCAGAATTCCATCAAATTCATATGCTGGATTTGTCCAGCATTAACCATTTACTAGTCAGTAAATAGCTGCTTTGTTTCCATTTTTTTATTACTTAAGAAAAAATTTTGCTATAGATAATTTGGTGTATATGAGGTCTTTCTGTTTTTTACCTCCTTGGATCTCTCAATAGTTGTATTTCCAAATCAAGGAGTATGAACAATTTAATGATTTTTCTCACATATTTTTTGTTTTTCAAAACAGTTGGATCAAGTCAAAGCTCTTCCAATAGCATTTTTGTATTGCTTTTTATCCATAGTTTCTCCAACAATTGACTGTTTCTGTCTTTATAATTTTCATTACCCTGGAGAACATGAGACAATATCTCAGATTATTCTCATTTGTATTGTTACCAGTGATTTGAAGGAGTCTTTCTTATGGTCCATAGTATCATAAACTTGGAGTTAGAGGTCTTTGATTCCTTTCCCCCTCATCTTCCAGAGGATGAAAATAAA
Source organism: Myrmecobius fasciatus (assembly GCA_023553655.1). NCBI lineage: Eukaryota > Metazoa > Chordata > Mammalia > Dasyuromorphia > Myrmecobiidae > Myrmecobius > Myrmecobius fasciatus. The sequence goes on along the minus strand of JAJPUD010000041.1, from coordinate 391,413 downwards.
AGAGATTTCACCAAAGGAGGGATATCATAGTGAAGAAAGACCCTGTTTCACTGAATACTGACAATTCATTAGTAACTTAATTTTACAGAGGTGCTTGAGAACACTGAAAGGTTAATATCTGGCATAATGCTTTGCATGTAATAGATAATAAATATCTGATTTTCACTCAATAGAAGAAAACATTTTTTAACAGTTCAATTTGTTTAGAAGCAGAATGGGCTTCCCTGGGAAGAAGTTATACCCATCACTGGAGGTCTTGAAGTAATATTTATATTAGCAGATGCCAAAGAAGTTCTATATGGTATTCCTACTTTGTGTATTACTTGGAATAAATCATTCTGCAGGTCCTTTTCAAAGTTGGGAATTTGTGATTGATATATATTTGGAGTATGGGCATTCCCCTAAAGCCTCCCTTCTCCCAACTTCCCTATTTCTAACAAGGGGACAAGCATTTTTAGTCACTAAAGATCACCATGTTGGAACTATCTTTGACTTTTCTTTCTTCCTCAGCTCTTCATAACCAGTCAATTGTTGAAGATTTTCAATTCTACTTCCACAGTACTATCTCCTTTCCTGTCTCTCCACTTATATAATCTTAGCCCAGGCCCTTATTACCTCTTTCCAAAACTATTGCATTAGTTTTCTAATTGGTTTTCTTAGTTTCAGATTCTTCCCCTTTCCTATTCTTCACCACATAATCAAGGAATGATTTTTTTCAAATAGATATGATCATTTTCCTTTTAATAAAAATATTCAGTGGCTCATTATTGCTTTTAGGATAAAATAAACTCTTCAGTCTGCCATTTACAGGATGGCTCCTGCTTCCCTTTCTAGTCTTATTTCACTCTCACTTAGAATTATATTACTTCTTTTTCTGTTCTCTCTATTCCAATTAGTCTGGCTTAATTGCTGCTCCCCATACACAGTGTTCTACCTTTTTACAATGATGCCCAAGTGTCTAAAATACACTCTTCTTCCTCTGTCTCTTGGAATCCCTAACATCCTTTGAAATATTGCTTCAGAAGTACTTGTTACACAAGACATTTCCTAATTCTTCTAGATGTTGATGCTCTCTTAAAATGATTTCATATTACATACACACACACACACACACACACAATTTTCTTATCTGTATACATATTGTGTCCCCTTGTGTAATGTAAGAGCCTGAAGGGCTGGGACCTTTTCTTTTCTTTTCTTTCTTTCTTTTTTTTTGTCTTTATAGTATAGTACTTAACTTATAATAGGTCATTAATAAATGAAGTAATGAAATTGAATTGAATAAGTGTGATGGTTCAGTTTAGAATTATCTTTTTCCATGACTATCTACTTTTAAACATTCTCTGTATAAACACTGAGTCTATCCTTGATTCATCCATACATACTTTCATGAAGGGTTTCTTCAAATGTTTATTTTTTTTGCTAGTCCCCAAATGGCATATCAAATGAAGCTTGTGATGAAAATAAAACACATCTTTATTAGATGAACATTTACATTCCCTCCTGCCCTGACAGTGTTGTTGGTATGATCAGAGGAGACAATGAATGTATATGAGGTGCTTTGTAACTATAGCATACAATTTAAATGTAATTTTGATTATTATTGTTGTTGCTGCTACTATTTCTATTTGCTGCTAACAGTTTCCTCTCTCTCTCCCTCCCACCCCTTTCCTTGCTTGGGTATTACAGAAAGGATGGTATAAAACGGAGAATGAATATTACTTACTGCAGTTCACCCTGACGGTTCGATGTCTCTATTACACCAGCTTCAGTCTTGAGTTCTGCTGGCAAGGACGGCCCCCCGAGAGTTCCCCCTACTCCTTCTTTTGGCTATTGGCTTATGTCTTTTACTATCCAGTCTTGCACAATGGTCCCATCCTCAACTTTTCAGAGTTTATCAAGCAGGTAATGACATTTGAGTATTACTATTGCCTGAATTAAATACTGATTGGATAAATATTTTTATTGGTGGACTTTTTATGATACTCTTTTCTTCCTGTCAGAATGTCCTACTTTAAGAAAAATCTATTTTTATAAAGCATAGATGGGGGGAATAATGTAAATTCTTGAATGAAAATAATACTTTTTGGGATAAATAATTTCTTTATCCAAATTGACATTATTATATTCTATGTATCAATAAGAATGCATTCTTTAACTCTTGTTTAATTATGTGTGAATACAGAATTTCAAGATTTTAGGGTTGGAAAAAGAACAGTCTGATCTTGGCCATATTAGTTAATCTCCCTTGGTCTCACTTTCTTCATTGGTAGAATGAGAGGAGATGACCTCCAAAGTCACTTCTAGCTCTAAATTTACAATCCTGTGAACTTTATATGTTGTTGTTCAGTCATTTCAGTTTTGCCTGACTCTTCATGACTTCATTTGGTGATTTGGCAAAGATACTGGAGGGGTTTGCCATCTCCCTCTCTCCACTTATTTGACAGATGAGGAAACAGTCTAACAGCATTAAGGGACTTTCCTGGGGTCACACAATTAGTAGGTGTCTGAGGCTGGATTTGAACTCAGGAAGATGAATCTTTCTGACTTTAGACTTGGTGTGCCAATCACTGTGTCAGTTGGCTGCCCCTGTGAACTCATACCTGAATAGAAATCCCCTTGATAAGTGACTTTCTGACTTCTACTTAAAACTCTCCCAGAATGATATCCTGAGGGAGTCCATTATACCATTGTTCATCTTAAATTGTTATATATATATTTTTTCTTATATCAAGCCTATGTCTTATTGCCCTCTTAGTTTTTCACCCACTGCTCCTGCTTTTATCCTGTGGAAATAAGTAAACCATGTCTAATCTCTTCCCCATATATATTCAAAATGTATCTGACATTTTATTTTATATAAAGAAGCTAGAATAGAGGCTGATGGTGATATTTACTGGGAATGAATTCTTGGGTTTCATCTTGCTAATATTATTTGATAATTCAAAAAAAGAAGGTACCAAGGCCAGGAGTCAGCATCATTTTCCTCAGCTGCATGCAGCTTTCAAATGCATATCTCTAGTTCTTTTAGCCAAAAAGAATGATTGTTTATCTGAGCATTGATCCAACTCATTAACACCCTGTTAGTTACACACTACGGATAATGGATTAGTAGCCTTGGTTCTTTCATGTACTTCCCTTTCTCTTTCCCTCTGCTATTGAGCTTCTCTCCCTTAGCCTTCCTCCAATTCTGCAATCCTTACTCCTCAGAGTTTGCTATTGTAATATTTCCCTTCTGTTCCAACCTCACTAATTCATCTGACTAACTTAATTGTGCCAGTGAACTAGTGGGACAAAACTATAGGAACTCTTCCTCCAATTCTCTATTTCCTGGGTCACACATTTACATTATAACATATGTACTTTGGAGACAAAAATAATTATAATTTTGTCTTTTACTCTAATGGGCACTGTGGAAGAGAACTGGCCTCAGATTCAGGAAGAACTGATTGAAATACTGCTTTTCACACATGCAGAAATCCCTATTTGATCAGAGTCAGGTCAAACCACTATGTGCTCTAAGAGGCAACTCTCTATAATTAGAAGGTTCCATTCTACATTGGCAGAGGGAGCTTCTAGTTCTAAGAGTTCTCAGACCAAAGACATCATAGGGTCATACCTATTATTATTATATTATATTGACAAGTTTAAATTACATAAAACAATATATAAAAATGTACAGATTAATCTTAAATATTTTTATGTCAATTGAGAAAAGTTCATATAACTATAAGGTGGGTCTTCAGGCAACAAGTATTTATTAAACATTTTCTATATACTAAGCTTTGTGGTAAGTACTAGTGATACAAAATGAAATAATTCCTAATCTCAAGAATTATTGGGAGAGATTGCATGTGTGTAAAATAAATATGAACTGAATAAATACAAATTAAATGTAAGGTAGCCAAGTATAAGGTAAGGAAGGAAGACAGCAGGAAAGGTTTTATATGATGAAGGAAGTGAGGGATGCTGTGAGACAGAGTTGATGAGGAAGTTAATTTCAGCCATGAGGGAATGGCCATGAAAATAGGAGCTGGGGTACTATACATATGGGATAGTGAGAAGGCTCATGTGATTGAATTTTGAAATGTGTAAAAGGGAGTAATGTATAATGAAGCTGGAAAACTAGCAGTAGATTGGTTTGTAAAAGGTTTTAAAAGCCAAGCAAAGGGATTTATATTTTATCTAAAAGGGATAGGAAGCAATAGGGAATCAATGGAGTTTATGGAGTAGTGGAATGACCTGACTGGGTCTGTGTTTAAAAAAAAAATCACTTTTGTAATTTTAGAGGATGTATAGAGGATGAATTAGAATGGAGAGAGATGAGGTAGAGAAATCAATTAAAAGCCATTACAATAGGTGGGAGATGATGAAGGCCTGAACTAAGGTGGTAACTAAAAAAGTAAAAACAAAAAGTAAGATACAAGGCATGAGGTTGTAAAAACAGCAGTTTGGGAACAGCTTGGGTATATAGGGGAGGGAGAATGAGTAGTTGAGAATTGTTATTATTCACTTGTTTCAGTAATGCTGGATTTTCTATGACTATTTTTTTTGGTGGTATATTGTTTCCTTCTCCAGCTCATTTTACAAAGGAAGAACTGAGGCAAACAGGGTTAAGTGACTTGCCCAGGGTCACACAGCTATTAAGTTTCTGAGTTTTCCTGAATCTGAAACTAGTGCTCTGTGCATTATGGTGCCACTTATGTGCCTGAAGTTGAGGATTAGACTGAGATTACAAACCTGAGAAGTTCTAAAAATAGTGATATTTTAGAGAGAAATTGGTAAGTTTGATAGAAGCATGATGGGGGGGGTATAATGAGTTATGATTTGAACATGTTAAAATTGGTATGTCTGGGACATCTAGTTTCAAATGTCCAATAGGCAGTTGGTGATGTGGGATTGAAGCTCAATAGGGAGATTGGAGCTGGATATATAGGATAAGGAGCATTTGGGTACATGTATAGAGAGGGGAAGTGATGTGAATGATGAGTCAGCAAGAAGATTGAAAGGTGATAAGACATGGAGGAAAACCAAGAAAAAGTGGTGTCACAAAGACACAGAAGAGAATGTAGTTAGCAATGTCAAATATAGCAGAGAAGTCAAGAGGATTGAAAAGTGAGAAAAGACCATTAAAATGATCAATTAAGATATTGGAGAGAGTAATCTCAGCTGAATAATGAGATTGGGATGTAGAATATAAAGGAATGATGACTATGTGAGAGGAGAGCAATTGGAGGCGATAAATACAGACAGGTTTTTCTCCTAGGAATTTAACTAAGAAAATATGAGTTAGAAGATAATGTCTAAAGAAGATGGTAGGATCTAATAGAGATTTTTTAATAATGAGGGATACTTGGGCATACTTGAGAGCAGTAGAAAGGAACTAGCAGATAGGGAGAAGCTGAAGGTTAAAGAGGAATTTATATTCTGAGAATGTTTCCAAAAATGTTTTTCCTCTTAAAAATATACAGCCTCCCAGTCAAGGTTTTTAATTTGTCAGTAGTTTGCTTTCCCATCATTTATGCAAACCCTTCCAGAACAGTATATGCCTTTCCTTTATTGACATGATAAAAAAAATGCTGAAGCTGGAAGTAAAAGATCTCAATTCTAGTCCTGGTTCTGCCATTTTTTCTTATGAGATAAAATATAGAATGTATTTTCTAATATTGAAGAGATAAAAGCTGTAAGCTTTCCTAGTAATATTTTCATAGAATTGTAGCTTCAATCTACAAAGCACTTTCAAATTCATTTTCTGATTTTGCATTACAATAACCCTGTGAGTTAAGTAGGATAGTCATGTTAAGTTGAGGGAAAAGGTATTGGAAAATGAAGTGAGACTTTGGAAAGATCCCACAGTTAGCAACAAATTGAACTAAAATTAGGATGTAGGTCTTTGTGTTGTAGGTCCAGTTCTCTTTCTTTTACATCTCTTTGCCCCTCATTGTAAGGGTTCTTCAAATAGGCTTATCTAAGAGAATGAGGATAGAAAAAGAATGTTTTGGCAAGAGCTCATATTAGTCTGATCAGCCACAGTTGGACATAGTGTACTAGAATGTTGTGAGGATGTTATATTTAGGTATTATATTTAGGAAGTTATATTTAAGGTGATTTAAAACACCATATAGCTTATTTAATTATCCATTCATTTGTACAGATAGACAAATGAATGGATAATTAAATAAGCTATATAGTGTTGCTTACTTTTGCAGGTCACACCCCCATCCTATGATCAAGATTTTCCTCAAAGACACACAACACTAGAGAAGCCAAATAAAGTAAGGGTTACAGGGCTGGGTTTATGATTACAGGGCAAGATGAAGCTGATTTGCTTGTATGAATACTGAATACATAGAATTAAGCTGAATTAATCAACTCAAATACCACGAACTCAAGTATCCAAAAGAAAAATTGATTGAGAGGTCTTGGAATGGTGCAAGTTAGAAGCCATCTATGGATTAGCCATTCCAGTTTGGTTCTCCCAGATATTATCACATAGAGAGGCATAGATTCATAGAGTCCCAAGGGTCAAGAGATTTTTCAGAGGTTAACTAGTCCAGAGCTGGCAAATTCAAACAGAAATGCCCATTAAACTGTTATGGCTATATTACTGACTTAGAAAGTAATGTGTTAAAATTATCTATGTTCTATTATATTTATTAAGCATTTTTTTCAATTACATTTTAATGTGATTTGGGCAGTATTCAGGAGAATTATAGTTGGTGGGTTAGGTGTTTGATACCTCTGATCTAGTTCAATCTTGACCAGGGCAAAAATCTTCTCTTGCCTCATGCTTTGTGTATATATGTAGAATAGAAAAGCTTTTCATGTTTGAGAGCTGTCCTTGTTAATCAGCAGGACATCCCGGAGAGAGTGAAGGGCCTAGATATTCCTTTTATTCAACTTACATGAAATGAGGTTTTTATTATAATGTGTTTTAAAAATGCATTTTGCATATGAGCCAGTGTGTAGTTTTTAGTCTAGCCCTAACCAGAAATTCACATTGATGACATTTTCAAATAGTTTTAAGATCGACTCTCTTCCTCACTCCTTTACTCTACCCCCCAGTGGAATATCTCAAATGGAACATTGTGCATGCAGGCAGGAGAGCAGCAGGGCTCATTAGGTGAACTGTGCACTGCCTGTTTATTCCTCCTGCAGGCTTGACAAGGGATAAGGCTGAATTTTAAAAATAAAAGGGAGCTGGCTAGATTGAAGGTATAAGTACACCTCAGTAATTGCAGTGATGTAAAGACAGAATTACCTTCCTTTTTAAGGCAAGACAATGAAACATTAAATTGTTTACCTTTTCGAACTGTGATTTATGTGATTTAAGAACACCCATTTTGCCTTTCTAAAAAAGAAAGCATTCAGATTGTTCTGGTGAGAAGTCCAAGACCTTTCAGGTAGTGACATATGCTTATGCCTTATTAAATGTAGTAAGGAAATTCTGTCTCAGGCGAGGAGTGAAAAAGTCATTATTGGGAAACTAATTAGCTACAGAGCATGCTTCAAGGTCCCATCTTAATTGTATTTGCTTGTACTCTTTTAGCCAGTGGGATTGGTAGGAGCTTTGGAGAGTAGCCCTTTGGTACAGGCTTGGTACATGATTGACTGGAATGGAGAGGCATCAGGGATGGACAGATGTATTTCCAGAAGAATGAACGGGCCATTTTATACTGCCTCACCCTCACAGATCATTTCAGAGCCAAGTGCCATCTTTTCTTTGGACAAATGTCAACTTCATTTCTAGGTGGTGATGTGTAAGTACCCTTCAGGTGGACAAAAGTTCTGTTATGGCTACTTATTTGGAAATTTGGTGTAGGAGAATTCATCCCACCATATTCCTCTGGTCTTGCATTAAGTAATACAGTCCTGTTTCTCCTTATCATAGGATTTAGACCTGGAGAGAACTTTAAAAATTATCTGGTCCAGGTGAAGCTCCAAGAGATCAAGTGACCTGGCCAGAATTATGTGGGTGATAAATAGCAGAGGTTGTATTAGAATTCAGGCTCTCTTGAGTTCAAATCTATATTTTGAAGGACAATATATGCCATTCCACCGGTTTTAGCTAATTTTATTGAAGGCGAGTGAGGGACTGGACCACATGATTCCTGGAGATTCTTCTTCCCCATCTTAATCATGCCAGTTCCTTGGGCATCAATCTCTATTGGTGACATTTATAGTCTCTTAGCCTAATGGCTAGTTTGTCCTTGATCATTCATTCATGACAGGTTTTGCTTACAGTTTGCTTACAATCAAAATGAATCTGACTTGGCAAGGCAAGAAAACACGTTGAGCTTGTTTCCTGAATAAATCAAGATTCTGTATGTAGTGCAAAAGGATGTGATGAAGAGTATAACAGTAATAACATATGTTGTGTAATGAAAGAAGAAGGTATAGAACAAAAGTGATTAACAGGGTGGGGAAAAGAACTAAGTGAGGAGACAGGAAGACAATAAGTTCAAATCACTGCCTTCTAGAGTTCTGAGAAGAATAATAAAAGTGATTATTAAGCTTCCTTCAGCGATTTTTGAAATATTTTGAGGAATAAGGGAAGTCATCACATGACAATGTTGTCCTAAGAGGATGTAGTATGGAAACAATTGACCAGTGAGTTTGAATTCTATTCTGGGCAAAATTCTAGAACATGATATTAAAAATCTGATTTGTAAGAACTTAGAACTTCAGGAGGTAGTCCTTATTCAAGTCACTTTGGCTTCATCAAGGGCAGATCATATAGGCTAACCTCTTCCCCCCTCCCCCAGAATATCTAGACTGATAGACAGCATGACTCAGCAGGTAGAGAGTTAGCTTAGTTTGGACAATCTAGCACTTCTGACACATGCCAGATGTGTGATCTTGGATGAGTCATTTATCCTATTAGTGCTCCAAATGCACTGCAATTATAAGTTGCAGAATAGCTGTTCATCTGTGTTGGCAGAGAAAGTTTACTCAGTGGGGAACTCTGTTCACTATTGAAACTGGAATGGGCCCTAGCAGGGTCTTTGTTAACTTCTGCTTTGGCAGCTGTTGCCTACTCAGTCAGGTGTAGGACGTTTGGGTCTTGCTGAGTGTTTTAAGGTCTGAGGCTCCAGCAAGAGCGTTTTAGTTTCAACCAATAATTGAAGAGTTATCTCCCTTGGAATGAGGCAATCCTTGTCTTATAAATATCAGGCAAACTTCTTTCACCAGGAGAGAGGGAGTTTTTTGATGCTACTTGATTGCTTTAATAATAAAACTGATTCCTTAAATAAGTCTAGTTTCTTGGTGGTTTTTACCTATCTAACCTTCCCCCCCAAAGCTAACAATAGGAGTAACAAATAGACTGATAATAGATCAAGGGAATACTATTTCAAGTTTGGCAAAGTATTTGACAAAGTTTTTCATTCTGTCTTTTGTTTTAGTTGGGTGTTTTTTGTCATGTCCAACTCTTTTTGACCCCATTTGTGGTTTTCTTGGCAAAGATACTGGAATGTTCACCATTTCCTTCTCCAATTTATGTTACAGGTGAGGAAAATGAGATAAACAGGGCTAAAGGACATAAAACTAGTGAGCTCTGAGTCCAGATTCGAACTCTTGTTTTCCTGACTCAAGGCCCAGCCCTCTATTCACTGTGCTACCTTGTTGCCTATGCTGCCATTTTATATTTTTGTATAAATCAGAAATTTAAGCTAGTTAATAGTACTATTGGGCAAATTAGTAATTGATTGAAGTAGCCAATCTAAAGAATTAAATGATTTAATGTATCAGTGCCAACTTTGAAGTAGGCAGATTGTAATAGCATGCCTCAGAAATCTGTGATTTGCTCTAGTCAACATTCTTATTAATTAAGGTCTAGATTGCATATTCCCTTCCCCAAATCTGCAGGTAACAGGAACCTTGGGAGAACAGTGAACACATTTGATGAGAGCCATCACAATTTAAGATTCTGACAAGCTAGAGTGATGGGGCAAATTGAATATGGTAAAATTTAATATCAATGTCAATTTATTTTGAGTTCAAAAAGCCAACTTCACAAGTTGATAGAGTGGTAAAACTAAACAATTATGGTTTTTGTGAATAAGATCAGGGGTTTTAGTGTAATGTAAATTCAATTTGAGTCAGAAGTATGTGATGACAGTCCAAAAAAAAAGTTAATGGTGTCCTGGGTCGTTTTGAGACATACCAGACACAGGGTCTAATATGAGAGTGTTAATGGACCTGCTGTACTGTTCAATTCAGGACTCTACATTTTAGAAAAGATCTTGGTCCCCTAATCTAGAGCATATGTTGAAGAGGGATAACTAGGATGGTAGAAAGAAATATCCAATGAGAGAATAGGACACATGAATATGGGTTGAAAGAACAAGGGTAATTTGGTAAGAAAAAAACATATTGGGGTGAGGGTCAAGCAAGATTGCAATTTTCAGGCTTTTGAAAAGCTATGGTGTGAGAAAAGAATCAAGGTCCATTAGGTTGGCTCTTCAGAGCATCACTAAAGACAATGGGTTGAAAATTTTAGGAAGGATAGATGTAGATTTGAAGAATTTTCTAACAATGAGGACTGGCTAACAGTGGAGCAGATTTTTTGGGGATACTGAGTTCTCCTCCACTGGAGATCTCCAAGCAAAGACTAGATAACTATTACTTCTACATATTAGCAAAAAAACTTTTGGTCAGGTGTGTATTAAACCGTAGCGATGGTCCATAAGATCATTTCTGACTCTCAGATTCTGCAGTATGGTCTCTATATATTTTCAGGCAATTGCAGAGACTTCTGTGTAGTTAGTTATTAAAACTTCTACTTGAGGTGAATCAAGGTAAACTAAATGGGAGAAAAAGCAAATTTATTTTCTTTGAAACTGGTTTCTTTTAATAGTTTTATGAATTTACATTTTTCAACTCTTTTTAAAAGAAAAGGTAAAGGCAAAGAGCTTTCTTTGGAACAATTAACAAAGCTGATGATAAAAGGAAGAAAGCTATTTGTTAAGGTTATTGTAATGCTACTTATCTAGCCAGGATGACTTAGCCAGACATCTCTCTGTGGGAGGACAATTTACAAAAATGATTGAATGTGCACATTTTTAAATGGCAGAAAAATAAATGTACCAGCTTCTAGATCTCACTTTTCTCTCTGTGGGCAATGTCACTCACCCCAGTTGCCATGAGGAGCCAATCCTTGAATACTTCAAGGAGAAAGAAATAAATTGCTTTCAGACTTCTGTCCCTTAGAAACTTGTACTTTTTCTTGTTTTATTTAATGTCTTAAGCCCTAATTATCAAATGCTAGATCTTATCCTTTATTCCTGCACCACTTAATATCTTCAGAGACTCAGGCTCATCATTTATTTATTAGCTCCGCCTCTGCCCTTCAAGATAGCTATTAGTTTAATAAAATCTTGTCATCTTTGTAAAATTCAGAAAGCAGGAGATGTGTGTGTGTGTGTGTGTGTGTGTGTGTGTGTGTATTTGCATGTATGTGGTGTGGTGTAGGCAGGGTTAAGATTGTATTTCTTCTAGATAGAAATGCAAGAGATTTTGCATAGAACCTCAGGATGGATTTCAGAATCTATGATTTTCATTTTTTGTGTATCCCCATCATCTAGGAAGCCATCATCTTAATACCTGCAGAATTTGGAACTAAGCCATTTTAGAAATGATTTTTTTCTGTTTGCATTGCTATAGGTGTTAATATGGGTTCAGTAGAATGTAAGGGAATACCAGTGGTAAGTCATTTCCAAACAATTTGTTTGGTTTGAATGTCATTTCATTTCTCCATTAGATTTTTCCCGTTGATGTTTCATCATGATGTGGGGGTGCATCTGGATAACTGATGACTGTTCTAATAGAACATAAGCTCTAGTAGGTTGTACCAAGCAGGAATGAATTCAATGACCCTGAAAGGGATCATCACCAGAAAGCCAGATTACAAATACAAAATCTTCCACATCCACTTTTCCAGTTTTCTCACAACTCACATCCTTCTACCCAATTTGATCTAATGACATTGGTTTCCTTCCTATTCCTCAACAATAACCACCAAGACATTTTCACTGGCTTCCTGAAATATTCTTCCTCCTTATCTCTGCCTCCTGGACTCCCTGGTTGCTTTATATCCCAGATAAAATCTAACTTTCTCCAGGAAGCTTTTTCTGAAGTCTCTTAATTTGAGTGCCTTATTTCTGTTGATTATTTATTAGCTTATTTGACCTCAGCAAGCTGAAGATTAGGAACCCAGCTCTCTTAGAGGAGAACAAAAGAGATATGGCACATATGTGCCAGGTTCAGCTCCTGCCTTCTGGGCCCAGCTTTTCCTTTCACAGGGTTTGGTTTAGCATTGCAGAGACACAGAGATAATGAAATAAGTGTATTTACAGATGAAAGATAGTAGCATTTTGGGGGCACTGAGCTGAAGGGATATGTCCTGGTATAAGGCTTAGCCTATAGGAATTACTCAATAATTGCTCATTGATGCAATGCTGTGGTTAACTTAAGTAAGCTCCGTTTGGAGGTTTTTTTCCTTAATCTGATTTCATTAAAAAGTCCCAGAGCAACCTTGAGTCCTTTATTGGGAATAACGATAAAAACACTTGTCTGAACGTTTAATGAAAAAAAGTTATTAGAGAAAGTGCTTGGTGTGCTCTTTTAAAAATGCATAGTCCAATTTCTTCTTTCATTTCCTTTTTTTAGATGAAGAATCAAGAATCTAATTCCCTCAAGGTCAATCTCCGCATTTTTGTCTTGGGAGCAAGCCGCCTTCTCTGCTGGTGGTGGTTGGCTGAACTGATGATTCATTTAATGTACATGCATGCTCTGTATAGTAGTAGTTTTCTTCTGGAAGCTATATCTTCTTGGGCCTTAGGTAAGTAAAAATAACTGTTGATTGACATTAGTTTTATTTTTTTTTCTTTTAAAAATGTTTTCTATTGTTTTCTTTTATATTACTGACACTTCCCAATGACTATTTAGTTTTTCCACTACCAAGGATTCTCCTATTTGTACTCTTTCTTTTCATCCTTTTTGGGACTTTTTTTCAGTTATTCCAGTTGTGTTTAACTCTTTGTGACCCCATTTGGGTTTTTTTTTCTTTTTCCCATTTGAGGAATTCTTGGCAAAAATATTAGAATAGTTTGGGGTTTCTTTCTCCAGCTCATTTTACAGATGAGAAAACTGAAGCAGACAGTGATTTGCCCAGGGTTAAACAGTAAGGATCTGGGGCTGAATTTGAATTCAGGTCTTCCTGACCACATGACCCGCATGCTACTCATCTGCTGAATCTTCTCACTAGCAGCACACATTTCTCAGATGTTTCAGGTCCTATAAAGATATAATATGTCTGGAGATGCTAGCAGACCTGTAGGGGTGTCACAACCTAAACTTTTAGCTTTATTAGTTTCATGCTCTAATCAAGTGAGATAATTATTTGTAGCTACTTGGGGTGGCCAGCATTGTCTTTGGAAGCAAACTAAACCTTTTACTGACTTAGCTGATGAAAGTAAAAAAATTATTGGGGCAGGTTCTGTATTTCATTTGAGTTGGTCAATCTGTAGAGTTGAATTATAATGAGATATATCTTAGAGTTGGATATGGGGTGGGATAAAGTGGAAGGGCATTCTAATTCTTTTCAGTAAGTACTAAAACTATCCTAATATCTTTGAGTAGCTTTGCCCCTGAAAACTACCAATGGATGAAGATTTTCACATTTCCTTATTTTTTCCACACAAAAATTACATCCAAACTTTCCTACACTTTTTAATCTATATAAAAAGATGATATCCAGATGGACTTGCTTCATTTTTTCCCTCTCCCTTCAGGCCCCATCAGTAAGTTATCCAAATGTTCACTTGGATTGTGTTTCATATCCTGAACTTGAGGTTGTGGCCCAGGTGGGAAATGTGTAACCTATTGAGTAGATAAAACATTGCCCTACTTTCAGAAACAGTATCATTCTGTTACCTTTCATCAAATTACAGGTATTTTTCTATCTTGTCATTTATACTTTTGTTTTTTTTAAAGAAGAGAGATGCTTTAAGCATATGTTCTAAATTTCTGTAGCTGTACCTTTGAATTAGGGGTAACTCCAGTTCCTGTAATTGCCTTACTTTTTAGCATCTCAGCATCCCCTAGCTATTTTCAAGGCTCAGTTTAAATGTCTTCTCTTTTTGGAGGCTTTCCAGAGCTCCTAAGATACAGGTATTTTTTTCTCCTTAAGATGACTTTATATTCAATTTACCAGGTATTTCTTAAGCCACATGCCATATGCCTTTATACCATAGACAACATGGAATAATTGCTAAAGGGACTGTCCAAGGCCAAGAGCACCTGGGTTCAAATTCCTTGAAGGTAGAGACAAGTTTAATTTTTTAAATTTGTATTTGCATCCAGCCTAGCCTAATGCTGTTGTACATGACAGGTGCTTACTAACTGATGCTAGTTGAATATGTTTTGAAGAGCAAAGGCTTTCAAAGATACTGGACTTTTTTAGTATCTCTTTTTTAAAGTAACAACCTTCTAGTTAATTAGTCTAGATGTGGCTGCTGTTCTGTTTTGTTTTCTTTTTTTTAAGAAAATGAAATATATTATTTAAAAACAAACAGCCTAATAGAATTAAATGATGGTATATTTTAATTCAGATGCCAACTCACATATGAAAAATGTAAAATATAAGTAAAAAATAAAAACAAAACCCAAAACAAAACCCCAAAATATGAGGTCTTGACACTTCTTCCTCAGATTGTGTGACACACACACACGTGTATGTATATACATATATGTTTACACACACAGACACATACATATATTTAAATTATAAGAGACAGCCAGGAGAAATAAGCAAATAATATTTCTATTTTTGAATTAACATTCTGTCCTATTTTCAAATAAAAACTCTTTTGGGGCCAGATTTCTACCTTTCTAGCTACTAAAATGTCTTTTTATCCCATCCATGTTAAAAAAAAACAAACCTAAACGACTCACCTACTTATGGGATTCAATGATTATCCCCATGTAACTCTGAATTTTCCTTTATATTGTGGACTATGAGTAGTTAAATACTTAGGCTATATAACTTAATTTGCACATTGCAGTTCTTGCTTAAATAAAGTATATGGGGTATTTATTTTAAAAAATAATTTCATTTTTCCTAACATTTCCTAACATTTTCCCTCCCTCCTCTTCCAGAAAGTTACCCTATATGTATATAAAAAAGAAAAAAGCAGTTCAGGAAAATTAAACACATCATCCAAGACTGTTATTATTGCATGTTTATAGGCCTGTCACCTCTTTAAAGAAGGGAGAGGGAAAGAGTCTTCTTTATATCCCTTCTTTCCAACTAAGCTTGATTATTATCATTTTATGCATTCAATTTTGATTGTTTTGTTGTTGTTCTTTCCATTTATATTGTTGAAGTCATTGTATATTGCTTTTCTGGTTCTGCTTGCTTTGTTTTCTATTATTTCACAAAAATCTCACGCATCCCTGTATTTATTATATTTATCATTTCTTATAATCCAGTAATATTACATTAAAGTCATAAACTGCAAATTGCTTAGCCATTCCCCAATGCATGGGCATCTAATTGTTTCTAATTGTTTGCTGCTACAAAAAAGTGCTACTATAAATATTTTGGTGCCTATGGAAGATGTGATATTAAACTTCTATTCTGTGCAAAACTCCTTGTGAAATGGTTGGAGAAATACAAAGAAGGATGATACATGTTTCTTGCCCTCAAAGATGTGATAGCAAAGGTAAAACAGGTTCAAGATGACTATAAGACAATAGAATATTGCAATTGTGTAAGAAAATTATTGACAAAGTACTTTGAGAACTCATAGGAGGCAAGTGATCACTTTCATAATGTGTAAATCTTCCTGTAGAAGGTTACACTTCTAGTGTCTTTGAAAGATGATGATTTTAAAAGGAGGTATTGAGGTACAAGGTTCACCTCTCCAAGAAAATGCTTTGTGGAGTGTACTTACTTCTTCCTCATCTTCACCTTTCAGGTACCCTTATCTTCAAAGCCCAGGTCAGGTGTTCTAAATCCCAACTAAAGACTTTACTGATTGATTTGCCTCAGTTATGAATTATCTCTTCTTCCTAAATTACCTTTTTTTTTTCTTGTACATATTTTGTTCCTCTGGTAAAATATAAGCTCTTTGAGAGCAAGCATTGTTTCTTTCTTTGTTTCTTTTTTTTTTTTAAATTTTCATCCTTAGAATTTTGTACAAGATTGGTATATACCATAGTGGGTGTGACTTTTAAAGAGAAAAGTCCTTAAAATTTTGTATCCTATAATGCTTAGGGATGAGAAAACATTGGAGAAAATTCCCTGCATTACATTTCCCAGAAGGCTCTGTATCTGTTTGCAGAGCAATAGCATAGCCAGCTAAATAATCTAATTCTGTGGGAAATGTTTTAAAGAACATCAGCGTTTTCAGAGCTGTAGAAATAAATTGAGATGGAGAGGGGAGGCAAGTGACAGGCTGTGGTTGGAGCTGAAGGGAGGGAGAATCAAAAGGTATCATGAGAAGTGATTCTATGCTGACATTTCTAAATCTAAGAGTTCTGGCAGATCCCAGATCCCAGAGTCAAGGTTTTTTTTTTTTTTTTTTTTTTTTTGTTTTTGTTTTTGTTTTGTTTTGTTTTGTTTTTTTCTTCTTTTCCTTTGAGATAGTTGTAGAGTCAGTGGGCATTGACCCTGAAGCTTAATATACCAGACCATTATTTCTAAATAATTATTTTCCCTCTCTGGATGAGAGTGGGAGGAGTTAGTGGGGATTAGAGAATGATTAGGGACAGCTAAATTCTACCATAGAGCCCAGAGCATGGGACCTGAAGTCAGACAGGCCAACTTCATCTTCCTGAGTTCAAACTAGCCTCAGGCACTTATTAGTTGTGTGACTCTGGGCAAGTCACTTAGCCCAATTTGCCTCTCTTTCCTCATTTGTAAAATGAGCTGCAGAAAGAAATGGCAAACCACTCCAGTATTTTTGTCAAAAAAACCTCAAATGGGGTCAGTCAGGTAGAAGTGAAAAACTACTGAACAATAACAAAGAATACTTTTTCAGCCTTTAGCAGTGCATCCATTTGTATGTGGTAATTGAGAATGATTCATTTACATAATCCTCACTTGTTATTTACATTGTTTTATTGTCTTTAATGCTTTTTTTTATTAAATTGATGGTACTTGCATCATTTAGTAATAAAGAGTTGGAGAGGAGAAGGGAATTGAAGCTGATAATTGCTTTCTTGATTCTCCAAAAGAGCTGAAATAAACCTTGTAAATGTAATGAGGAGCTCCAAATCCATAGTTCTTAAAATTTTCCAGTGATTAGCTATTAAAAATATCTGTTCCATTCTTGAAGGATTGTATATTTTATTTGGTAGGCAATTGAGTACTATGGAAAATTTGTAGGTTAGCAATGGAGGGATATGGTGAGAATTAGGAAAATTACTTTAGCAGCATTGTTTGAAGTGGGATTAGGGGTTGTGAAGACTAGAGATAGTCTTATAGAGAGTGGATTGTCCAGGTGAGAAGTAAAAAGCACCTAAATTAGACAGATGGTTGTAAGAATGGAAAGGAAGGGGAAATTTTGAATTATCTAGGAGTTAAATGGAGTTTAGCAATTGATTGACGTAAGAGTGGATGAAGGAGAGGGAGTAAATTAAGATTTTAAGTATGATTTGCTGGGAGAGTAGCGATGTCAATATTAGCAACAGGCAAGTTAGGAAAAAAGAGGAAACTTTGGGAAAAGATGGTGAGTTTGCTATAAGACATGATGAGTTCGAGTGGCCAGTAGATAGTCATTGAACAATTATAAACATGAAACTGGAGTTCAGGGCTGGAAAGAGAGCTTTGGGAATCATCTATATGGAAATAATCATCGAAACTATGGAATCACTGGAGATTTTCAAGTGAGGAAGAATCAATCAATCAAAGAATATTAAACACCAACTATGTACCAGACATTGTGTAGGCTTTTGGTATGCAGCTACAAAAGATGAAATAATTCTACACTCAAGGAATTATATGTATATATATGGGTACATATATGTATATACTGATATATACTCAGTGCACATATGCATTATATATATATAACAAAAATATAAAAAGTAGTTAAATACAAGATAGTTTGGGAGGGAAGATATTAACAAGGGGACATTAGAAAGGCTTCCTGCATAAGGTGATATTTTATCTGTATCTTAAAGGAAGAAACATGCAGAAGTACAGAGGAAATACATTTTAGCCATATGAGATGGTCAGTGTGGCATGAGAAAGTCTCCAAGATGGTGTTAAGAATTTCATTTGTGAGAAACAGAGAGAAGAGGAGGTTGTTTATAGCAAGGAGTGTGAGAGAGGAATAATGTCCAGTGAGTTTGGAAAGATAGGGCCAGGTGGTAAAGAGTTTTAAAAGCTAAATAAATAATTTATTATTTTAACCTAGAGGTAATAGGAAGCCACTAGAGTTGATTGAATAAGAAAGTGATGTGGTAAGATCAGAAATAAGGAAAATTATGTGGGTCACAGTGTGTAGGATGGATTGAAATGATGAAATTTAGGGAAGACCAATTGAGTTTATTTCAGCAGTCTAGGTGAAAAGTAAAGAAGGCATGAATGGAAACCTTAGCTTTGTGTGTAAGTAGAAGGGGTCAAATACAAAAAATATAGGAGAGGTAGAAATCGTAAGATGAGCCATTGTGCGGTGGGGAGGAAGGAGGGTAAGGAGTAGGACATAATTCTGAGGTTACAAATGTGAGAAACTAGAAGCATGATGATTTTTATAGGAACAGGAAGTTTGGAAAAGGGAAGAATTTAGAGAGGGAAAGATAATTAGTTCAGTTTTAGACATGTTAGTTTGTCCCAGAAACAGTATGTACACTTTGAAATGTCCAATAGAACTGAAGCTCAGAGGAGAAACTAGAACTGAAGATATAAACATATACGGATACACATTACATACGTTATATAATTTTGAGCTATTTGCATAAAAATGATAGTTAAATTTATGAATTTACTTCAAATGAGACAGGATATAGACTTTGAACTTGAGGACTCCTCTGAGGCCATCTAATGTTCCCCTTCATTTTTCATAATTTATTTTTATTATTTTTTCAATAAATAAGCATCTATCTTTTTCTTCCCTTTCACTTCTTTACTTAATTGAACAACAAGAAAAAGGAAGAATAAAACACTTGTAACAAACATGCAGTCAAGCAAATCAAATTCTTGCATTGAACATGTCCAACACTGTATGTCTAATTCTACATTTTGAGCTTATTTTCTTGTCAGGAAAATTGCTGGCATGCTTCATCATGTTTTCTCCTCTGGAATTGTGCATTGCCATTGATTTCTCAAGTCTTACAAAGTTGCTTTTCTTTATAATATTGTTATTGTATGAATTCTCCTTATTCTGTTTAGTTCACTCTGCACCATCCCTCTGCCCACTTCCTTATTCCCATCTTTCTCAGCCTCAGCCTCCCACTTAAGGCTACCCATACCTTCTTCTTTGCTTTGTTGAATGGCTGCTCCATGTGAAACAAACTTATTTTCATCTTAGATCTTTTCTTTTCTCCCTCCTTTCTTCTTATGCTCACTGAGACTTGGCTCCTTCCTGATTACACAGCTTTCTTTGACCAGTCTTTTCAACATTGTTTGCAGTTTTCCGGGACATCCTTACTTACTGGTCATTGTGTAGTTTTGAAATACTCTGTTTTCCACTGCCACTTTCAAACTCTCCTTCTACCACCATTATTTACTAACATTATCTATTTTGAAGTTCATTCAAATCATGTTTTCACTCAATAAAGATTCTGCTAGTTGATATCTACTGATTCAGGACATTTTCCTTTCTCCAGTGACTGGCCCTTACTGTTCCTCTCCACCCTAATTCATGCCCTCTTTTTAGTGGACTTCAACACACACACACACACACACACACACACACACACACACACACAGGTATTGCCTCTAATAACCTAATTTCCCACTTCCTCAACTTATTTCCTATGACCTACTCTACCACAACTACAGAGACCCTTGATTTTGCCATCACCCCAATTTTCACCATTTCCATATTCATGAACTCTAAAATTCCTTTTTCTCATAATAGTCTCTAGTCATTCCACCTTTCCCTTTGTTTTATTATCTCTAACTCTGTTCTTTGTCTTTTAGGTAACATCCAATTCCTTCATTACTCAGTTCTTTCTTAAGCTATTATCCTTGCCTTATCCCCTCCCTTTCTATCTTGAAATCCTTTGGAAATACAGTTCAACTCTTCACAATTCTCTTCTTTCTAGTCTCTGTTCTCTTACTCTTCTGAAAATTTTCTCAACTGGTTCCGCACTGCATCAGACAATCCTTTTAAATACTTTTAACTATCTGCTCATAGTGGATTTTCCTAATCTTTTCATCCATACTCAAACTTCTCATGATTCCTCCCCTTCCCATTCAGTCAGTTGAAAATATTGTTGCATTTTTTCCCTGAAAAAGTTGAAACCATTCACTGAGAGTTTCTATTCACTTTAACTCATGTTAATCTGATGTGTTCGGTCCCTATCTACTCCCCTCTGTCTCATATGCCATTCTCCTTGGCAAGGCAAACCCTTCAGAACAAATGAACCTTTTCCATCTCTTCTCCAGTAGATTACTTGCTTTCCTCCTATCAAACCCTTCCAACCTCAATAAAAACATTTTATTTGATCTATCTATCCTCACCAATTATTATCTTATAACTCTCTTTTCTTCATTGGCTAAACTTGAAAAGATCATCTCCAGTATGTGCTTCTACTTTTTTTCCTTTCACTCTCTTTTTAACTCTTTGTACTCTGGCTTTCAATGTCCTTAAACTGAAATTCCCTTCTCCAAAATTGCCAATGATCTCTTAATCCCCAAATCTAATGGCTTTTTCTTAGTCTTCATTCTTATTGACTCTTCTGACCCCTTTCACACTGTTGATCATTCTTTTCTTCTTGGTATTGTCTTCTCTCTAGATTTCTATAATATTGTTCCCTCCTAGTTCTCCCCTTACCTGTCTGAGCATTCATCAGTCTCCTTTTCTGAATCTTTATCTAGGCCACATTTGCTAAACATGGAAGAATTTCCCAAAGTTCTGTCCTGGAAGTTCTCTCTTTCTTCACTTTTTCCTTTATACTGTTTTGCTGGGTGATCTTTTTAATTACCAGGGATTCAATTATAATCTCTACGCCAGTGATCCTCAGATCTATTTATAAAACTCTAGCCTCTCTCCTCAGCTTCAGTTTCACGTCTATGGTTTCCTCTTATACATCTCAAACTGGATGTCCCATAGACATCTTAAACTCAACACATCCCAAACTGAATTCTACTCTTTTTTTCTCCTTTGACACAGCCACTACTCTACTGTAGACTTCTCACTTTACGCCTGCCCTAATACAATAGCTTTGCTCTTCTTGCTTCAAGTTTCTTTCAATTCTAGTACATTCTCCACTTAGCTGTCAAAATGATTTTCCTAAAATGTAGATATGATTATGTCTCTCCCCACATCTCTAATTAAATTAATTCCAATGACTTCTTATCACCTTTGGGATCAAATATAAAAATCTGGTGTTTAACTCTTCATAACCTGGTTCCCGCCTATACTTCCAATCCTCTTATACTTTATCTCCTTCCTTCTCTCCACCCACCTGCTTCATTAGTATTTTATAGTGTTCCCTACCATTTCCTCTGTGCCATATATTCTATATTACACTTTTGTGTCTTTGATTTTGCTGTTCCTCATTTTTTTTAGGCTCAGAATGTTCTCTCCCTCTCTCCCTCCCTTCCTCCTTCTCTCTCTCTCTCTCTCTCTCTCTCTCTCTCTCTCTCTCTCTCTTTCTCTCTTCCAATTCCCCTTTCCTTTAAATCAAGCTCATATGCCTTTCACCCCTTTCATTAAGCCTACCTTGATTTCCCTTGTCAGTAGCAACTTTTTGCTTTATATCTCACAGAATACTTCCTTTGATCACCTCTTTAAAATGTGCTTTACTTATAAGATTATATGCTATGGCTACCTGTTTCTATCTTCCCAAACTGTATGATCCATGATTTTATTTAATGAAAGTAGGAAATGTATATTACCCAAATATTATTTATATCCCATTCCCTGACAGTTTCCTGCACACAGCAGCCACTTAATAAATGTTTGTTTAGTTCAATTGAATTTAATGCCTTATTACTTCAAGAATTGTGAATGCATAGGTAATTTAGATAGATGGGAAAACAGAGTTCACTTTTATTGGGGTGTTCATGTAGAGCAGTTATTTAGATGAAAAGAATTCTCATAAACTCTGTATGTGGATGATACTAAATTCTTTTATAAAAGAACTTGAAAAAAGTAACAGTAAAACTGGGCTGTCTGCGGGAGTTAATGTGTGCTCTACTGTCTATAATTAAGAGGACATTAAGAGTGCCATGGCAACAGGGTTGCATTTGTTTTCCTTTCAGTCTTTTAATACTCTCCTAGAGACTTCAAAATAAAATTTCTTCTAGTTTATTTTTATTCCTTCTCAGTTAGGGAAATGTTGATTGTCCTTATTCTCCCACTCCCTGAATCAATTTCCAGTGAAACTCAGAGCCCAGTCTCCCAGACAGAGAAGCAACACTTGAGGAGAAAGCTGGTAGACTTGCATATTGAATACCTGGGGGAAGGGGAGGAAAGGGTGGCAACCACTCCAGATCCCATGCCATTATTTTACCAGCCTCTCAATTGTTCCTGCCTAAGGTGACATTGCAGTCTCTCAGCCATCCACAGAAAACCAACCTTTTGATGTCTTAGACAAAACCTCTTCAGAATTGATTGTCCAGTTTGGGCCACAGCTTGGTGAAGCTGGATGATGACTTCAGAAAATGGACTGAAAATTATGTGAATGATAGAAAAATGAGTTTCTGAAGAGAAGTGAGAAGAATCGGGGCTTTTTCTGTTTGAAAAGGAGAAAGCTAAGAGGTGTTTTAACTTTTGCTATTATCTGTCCTATAGGAAGGTTCTTTTAGGATCCAAATGGTAGCTGATTATTCTTCAGATCTGTAGAAGACCAAACAAGGAAATGGGTTTAGATTGTGAGATAAGATTTTAATTGGACGGATTCAATTTAGTTAATACATGAATAACTAAATAAAATTAATTAATGAAATAAAATATAATTTGAATTTTGTAATGCATGCAAGACAATGCTAGGCACTAGGGATGCAGATACAATAATACAAACAAACAAAACGATCTCTGTTCTGTAGGAGCTTACATTTTCCTAGAATATGAACAGTGTGATGGTATAACTATACTGAAATTGATAGTTTTTTTCTGTCCTTAAAAATCTTCAGGAAGATAAGACAAACTATCTAAGATTGTTCAAACAGTTGCATGGCCACTAGGTTAATTCAAGGAGCTGATTGCCTCCTCTTAGTCCAATAGATGTAAGGGTTATATACTTGAGAGTCACTGGCCTCAGGACAAATTATGCTTGCACCAAGCTCAGAGAAGTGTACATTTAAAGACTGACAAAACCATAGGTGATGATTGATCCCAGTCCTTTTATTGAATCACAGAATAAAACGATTTGCCCAAGATCTCACCGACATAAGTATCAGAGATGGGATGTAAACTAAGCACAGATGGACATACATCATCCAGGGTATCCTTTCAAGATGCTGTTTCCTTTATCTACACACATAGATACACACACATACCATGACCAAAGACTAAATTTGGATTAGCTAATCAGGGAACAATCAATAAGAAATTAATTGAATAGGGATATATATATATATACACACACACACATGCATACAGTTTTTTTCATCCTTTATGACCTTCTCTCCCCATCCCCTCTCCCCCATTAGAGATCATCTTAGATTATTATTGTTTTTGGAAAAGTCATTACAAAAGCGGAAAGTATGCTTTCAGAAATATGTAAATTATACTCTTGTAGCATTTCATAGTTGGTGTGAATAAGTGGAACCCAATAAATCCTCATTCCAGTATTTGTGTAATAACAGATCTAATTGAGACCCAAGGCTTTATTTAAACTAACAATTTCCCTTCATGATAAAACTAAAATAAAAACACAATGCTCAAAGACCACAAAATAGCAAGGGAAGTGTGAGTAGTTATCTGAAACTTCAGTGGGAGGAGGAGAAGGAAATAGTTCATTAGATTTAATTAGAAAGTATTTGTCTGGTAATTGGGTTTCTGCTTGAGCACTCTACTCAGCCTTAAACTGAGATTTTTTTTTCTTTTTTTTTTTTTTTTGCATTAGGTCCCTAGCAGGAGTGTCATTGTTGCCATCCAAAGACATTTGAGATACAAGTTTATCACATCAGAAAAAAGTTGGGAAGTCCATCACATATAAATTAAACTTAAAAAAAAGGAATTCCTAATGACTAAAATAGTATACATTAGCTATGAGACCGAACAATAATGACAAAAGACTTGAAGGTCTTGCTTCAAATAGGTATGGGGAGCAAGAGGAATTTTTCAGTGACCTACAGAAAGTAGTCTTATTTCTCCCAATACCAAAATGATAGCTACATATGCACAAAGTACAGGTTAGTCTACAGCCTAGGGTAGTATTTAAAAGGGCTGAAGAAACTATCTTTCTTTTGTTCATGTTATATCACACGGACAAGAGAATTTAATTTGAGGAAACAAATTTTACAATATCTTTGAGACGTGGGATAGGATTTATAATTGGAATGTGGCTGTGATATGGCAGCTAGGTGGCATAGTAGAGAGAGCACCAATTCTGGAGTCAAGAAAAACTGAGTTCAAATGTGGCCTAAGATATTTACTTAGCTGTGTGACCTGGGCAAATCACATAACCTTGTTTGCCTCAGTTTGTCATCTGTAAAATGAACTATAGAAGGAAATGGCATACTATTCTAATATCTTTGCCAAGAAAACCTCAAATGGAATCATGAAATCAGATGACATATGACTGAACAACAATAACAATAATATACTATATTCAGATCACTACAGTAATAGTTCAATGGATTTGTGGTCTCATCAATTTGAGTGGATCTTTGTTGTTTCATGTACTTGTTCTTTTATAAATCCTGCATGAAAAATCCACCCAATGTATTGGTAGCCTATCTTTAGCTCTTTTGAGCTTGATCAATTAAGGTAATATTTGTAAAGTACTTTAGCACTTAGTACTTTACAATTATTATCTTAATTGATCAAGCTCAAAAGTACTTTACTATTAAGATAGTAGTATCTTAATAAATACTTCTTCCCTCCCTTTCTTCTCAGTAATTCATGAGTAGCAATAAATTTCATGGGACTACCATTGGTTATTTTTTAAATGTAAGCTTTTTTTTTTTTAAACTATGAGCTTAACAGTCATCAACAATTATGAACATTTCCTGTATAAAGAAGGGGGGGGGAAAGGATTGTGTATAAAACTATGGACTTCTGGATTTTTTTAAAGTAAATGTAAAATATAATGTGATAGTAACAAAATTGCCCTCTTGGTGTCCCTTTTTGAACTTTGTTTTCTTTTGTATACTTTTAAAGGGTTTGTTTATGCCATTTTCTTCCTTTTTTTGTTTTTCTTTTTTTCCAATTAGTTTTCTTTATTCAGTTGTCATGCATTAATTCTTTTTTCTTCCCCTGAATAAAAAGCAAAAGCCAACAAAATAACTAGCATTTTATAACATAATATATAACAAAAATAACAATATCATTAAATATAATTTTGGTCACATATATTGATCACACCTAAAATGTGCATCTCGATCAGCACATTAATGCATTCTCACCTCTTTGCCCAGGAGTGGGTAGCATACTTCATCATAGGCCCTCTCAAATCATGAATGGTCATTGTATTGATGAGAATTCTTGAGTCTTTCAGAATTGTTTGTTTTTATGACATTGATGTTTTGTATCATTTGTTCTTCCTTTCCACTCATTTTACTTTACATCCATTCATAAGTCTTCTCAAGGTTTTTTTTGAAACCATCTCTCATTATTTCTTTAAGTACAATATATTCCATTACATTAACATATCACATTGTTTAGCCATTCCCCATTGATGAGCACTGCTTGGTTTCCAAGATGAGCACTGCTTGGTTTCCAATTCTTTGCCACTACAAGAAGTGTTATATATA
Source organism: Myrmecobius fasciatus (assembly GCA_023553655.1). Lineage (NCBI taxonomy): Eukaryota > Metazoa > Chordata > Mammalia > Dasyuromorphia > Myrmecobiidae > Myrmecobius > Myrmecobius fasciatus. Next base: position 365,312 of record JAJPUD010000041.1, on the reverse strand, counting down.
TTTGTGTGTATGTATATGTACACATGTGAACACAAATATTCATACACGTGAACACACACACATCCCTTTTCCAGAATTGTTTTGCTTTATGTTATCAGTCAGTCAGATACCTACTATGTGCAAGGCACAGTGCTAAGTGCTGGGAATACAAAGAAAAGCAAAAGTCAAGCCCTCCTCTTGAGAAGTTTATAGTTTAATAAGGGAAAACAACATTTTAAAGGAAAATGAAAGGGAAGAGGAGGAAGGAAAATGGGGACAAAGGCATTATGAATACATCCAGAAGAGGTAAGAAATGAAATTACAGGTCTGAAGCAAAAAAAATAACAAGAAGGAATAGCAGAATCATATCTTTTTTACATCTTTTGATCAATTGTGTGACCATAAACAATATATTCTGCTATAGAGTATCATTTGTGAAAGCCTCTCCAGTTTCCCTTCTTGTGCCTTCATCAAAGACAGTAATAAGAGCAGTCAACAGGCACTTATTAAGTATAATATTTGCCAGGTAAGCTGGAAATACAAAGAACAACAAAGAAAAGAAAAAAATAGTCTGGTCTTAAGGACCTCATGGTCTAGTTGGGGAGACAACATAGAAACAACAGTGTGTAAACACAGCATATAAAAAGGATATTTGGAACTCGAAGGAAGCCAGGGAGACCAAGAGATAGAAATAAAGGAGAGAATAGTAGGTTTGGGGGACAGTCAGCGTAAGGGCGTGGAGATGAGAACTAGAGTATCATACTCAAGAGACAAGTAGATCTGAGTTGCTGGATCATAATGTGTGTGGAACAGCATAAAGTAATAATTATAATCATATTCATAATAGCCAATATTTATTAAGAACCTACTATGTGCCATGGACTACACTAAGTACTTTACAAATGTTACCTCATTTGATCCTCACAACAACCTTAGGAGGTAGATACTATTATTATTCTAATTTTATAGATGAGGAAACTGGAGCAAATAGAGATTAATTGACTTGACCAATGTCAGGTGTTAAGTGTTCTTGACTGGAGAGCTCTATCCATTGCCCCATCTAGAAGACTAGAAAGATAAGAAAGGGAAGTTACTAAAGACCTCTAAATGATAAATAGAAAAGTTTATATTTGATCTTGGAGGTAATAGAGAGCTACTAGAGCTAACTGAACAAGAAGTGACAGAAATAGATCTATGCTTTAGAAAAATTACCTTGGCAGCTGTGTGAAAGATAGATTGGAGTGCAGAGAGACTTGAGGCAGACAGATCATTTAGAAGTATATTGCACTAGTCCAGTAGAGAGGTGAAGAGCATCCAAACTAGAGTTAAGCCTATATTAATTAATAAAGAGAGTAGAAGAGAAAGAATTAAGTGTGGGGGGAATAAAATTTACTGAGTGCCTACTATGTGCCAGGCACTGTGCTAAGCACTGTACAGATATAATCTCATTTGAGAGAAGTTGGACTTAGAGATTTCTGTTTATAAAAATAGAAATGTCAAGATTTGACAACAGATTAGAAATGTGGAGGAGTGTATGTCAGTCAAGAATAGAGGATGACACACGTTTCAGGCCTAGGTGATTGGGAGAATTGTGTGCCCTCAACAATAACAGGGAAGTTTGGAAGAGGGTAAGCTTTAGGGAGAGGGGGTGAATTGTTTTAAAAATGTTGAATTGGAACATCCAATATGAGATGTCTAAAAAACAGTTGGTCAAGATGTTACTAGACAACATTTGATGTGAGAAAAGATCAGGGGTGGAAGGTGGGGGACATTAATGGAATACTGCATCAGAATGAGTCAGCACCTTCATCTGGAAAATAAAAAAGCCTGTACTATTCTAGGCAAAGTCAAGAGAGAGCATGATGTCCCAAAAGAAAGAAATGATGGTTTCACTGTACTCTGCCCTGGTCAGACTACATGTGTTTCATGTTCATTTCTGTATTATGTTCATTCTGTCATCATATTTAATGAAGAACATTGACAAAATGGAGGTTAGAGGAGGTTGAGGAGGATAGTGAAGGGACTGGAGACAATGCTGTGACAGGCTAAACTGTAGGACCTATGAATACTTCTCTTGAAACAGAAAATACTTAAGAGGAACTGGATAGATTACTTTAATTACTTACAATTATTCATGTAGAATAAGAATTAGATTAGTTCTGCCTGACCCAATAGGAGTGATAGTTGAATAGAAGAAAATTTCAGTTCAATTTAAGAAAAAAAAATTTCTTGGTATTTGTTATTCAAAAAGAGAATGGGTTGACTCAACAAGTTCCTGGAGGTTTTTAAATAGAGATTATTAGACATTTGGGGGGTGGAAGTTGGGGGAAGGGTTAGAAGCCGTAGAATATTGTCCTTGTTAGTAGTCTGGTTTATTAGTTGGTTCATTTGAGCTCTGAAATTCCTTTCAGTTTTCAGAGATGGAGCTGTGATATATATTTGAATATAGCCTTAGGATCATGAATTGTGTGAAGTTATAGTCCCTTTTCTGTCAGAATAGGAATTTGTAGGAAATTGTTCTTTTTTTTTGAGGGGGGGTGTATGTTGAAGGACAGAGAGTGATCCTATGAATTTATTTTCCTTTTTATATTTCTTGCTATTTTTCCTGAATTAAATGCATTACTATTTATAATTCTTGCCTTTTTTGCTGATAGTGAACTGGGGATTAGGCTTGAGACATATTTTGGGAACTATGGTTATCTCCAAATATCCCATCTTGGATCTAGAGTAATACAGATTTCCAGAGTTGTGTGGGATCTCAATTATAGAATCAATAGAGTCCCTTATCTTTCTGTTTTCTTTGAAAGGAAGCTTTTTGTCAGGACCAGCTTGGAATTTAAGTGTGAAATTGAACAAAGGCTTACTTACATCTAGTCCAGGGAGCAAAACATTTAGTTAATACCAAAATCTGGAGAGTAGGTAAATCTTGCCTGTTAAAGGGTCATACCATTTATCTAGTTTACTCACTTTTGAAATTATTGACCTCATATAATATCCTTCCTAGGGATTTGTCATATCCAAATCAGTCTTCATAATCTTTATATTATCATTGTGATTTGAAAGTATTATCATCTACTTGGCCCTTAAGGATGCGACCAAAAGTATCCGGGTGACCAAGAGCCTGATTCCAACTTAGGATTTTGTACTTATGATTTCTGATATCTCATTTCTGGCTTTTATCTAACTACTACTGACAGGATCTTTATACTAGGACCATCCCTCTCTTTTTACTCCTCTCTATTTACTCTTAGGAGACACCCTATTTTCCAGAGGTAAGTACAAGGAAACAAGCCTGTGCCCTGAGTTTGACATAACAACAATCTTTTCTGCTCATTCTCTAGATTGGCTCAGCCATAGCAAAATCCAAGAATTGTTTCACACCAGTCCCAGGTGATCTCTGATCTCAGATAAGCACCTGTATTAGCCATGTGTGATCATGAACGACTGCTAATCAAACTTAGTTCATTGTTGTTCCTCCTCACAGCCAGGACTATAGCTCATTGCATAGTCATTGGTATAAGTATTGAGATTTGCCCATACTAAAGTCGATCTCCTATTAGAGGGGCCCCTGGCATATGTGTCTAGTTTCCCTCCTTGAACAGAATAAACCTTTATGCTTATGATCACTGTTATCTCTTTGGTCTTTTTCTTAAATTTAAATTTTATTTTTCAGAGTTAATTGTGATTGTGATTTAGCTGTGTGAATTCTTTGGTATTTTTAGAGTTAATAGCAGTTTCATAACTTCTGTGACTTTTTGGTCATTTGTTTTTGATCAAGGTTGACATGATCTATTTCTCTTTGTAAAGTACTTGTGCGTGTGTGTGTGTGTGTGTGTGTGTGTGTGCTCATGCATATAAAACCCCATAAATGGGTTCTTGTAATGGAGCTGAGTCATGTTCTTCATGTTCTTTTCTTTACAGAGTTGTTTCTGTTGCTTAGCAGTTTGGTATGTGGTTTTAGTTGCTGTATAAAGATTGATATTTATAACACTGAATTTTTATCTTTTTTCTTTGTTCATCTTTATGACGACTTCATCCCAGGCATCTAATAGATCCTATTAATGTCTCATGAATTGGGAGGGATCGCATAGGCTATATAGTCCATTCTGAACAATAAAGCTCATACTTCACTTCTTTCCACAGTATCCACGAGAAGTGATTCCTTGTTATTATCCTTCATTGTGGCAATCAGTGAAACATATGTAGGGGTTCCTAGTTAGCTACCCCAGGTACCTATGTACTCGATGGTTAATTAATTCTCCCCAAACTGTAGCTCATAAGCTTTTCTCTATGTGTTTTACTTTTACTAGCCAGCCAGAAAATACAGTTTACAACAAAGGCATTTTGTGAAATAGCTCAGGAAGAGACTACTTCTTGTATATATTTTGAGCTCACTTTTCCACAGACATGCACTTTTTAGAAAAAAGTGGTTCTACATCCATGGGGCAAGCAGATATAGGAAATATATATGTCCACAGCATGGAAAGTAAATAAACATAGGAAGGTTATCTGCAGAGCACAGAAGTATAATGATGTCCTAAGTTTTCTTGTGATGCTGTCATATTCTTCTGCTAGATCAATCATCAGTAGATTGATAGGATGTTCTTTTGTTGGTATATTTCATAGATCTAGAGATGGAAGGAAATTTAGAGGCAAAATAATCTAATCTCCTAATTTTATAGATAATGATGATGATATTTGCATTTGCAACATAATTTTATCTGTTACCACCTTTGATAGAGTAAAGTTATAATATTAGAATAACTTAATTATTAAAATTATAATTTTATTATATAATAATTATATAAATTATAAAGCAAAATTATAGTAACTATTATTTATGAAGCACCAACTATATGTCAGACACTTTTCTGGGTGCTTTACAAATATTGCTTCATTTGGTTCTCACAAGAACCCTGGGAAGTGTGTGTTATTACTTCATTTTGCAGATGAGGAAATTGAAGCAGAAGGCAATTGAATGACATCCCAAAGATCACATAGCTAGTAAATATCTGAGGTAGGATTTAAATTCAGATCTTGTTGAGTCCAAGTATAGCACTAGCTGTCTATTGTATCACACAGCTGCCCGATTATACAAATCTAGACCCAAGGAGATTAAATAATTTGCCCACGTTAAATATCACAGGTGAAATTTGACCTTAGGCCCTATCTGTCCAGAACCAGAACTTCCGTTTTACCATGTTCCTGTTTATATTAGGGCCTATCATTTACAAATATGTTTGTTGAGTTAATGATACATTATAATTGTATGATTTTAAGTGTTTTTTTTTGCAGTGATGTCCTAAGACTTCCTAATAAAGAGAGTTAAATAAATTTAGTGTGAGGTTATCAACAGAAACACAATCAATTATCTTGCTTTTTGTTGAAGGACATTAGCTGGTTTCTGGATTTGAACTATAACATCTACCCAAGTAAGACAGGCTTGTAGCAGTTCCAGTGATCCTTAATGAGATGAGATTTGGGACAGGTATTTTAGGGACAGGCAGACAAATCTATGCCTCTTTTGAATAGCAAGATCAGAGTTTCATAAGAAGTAATACTTCAGTAATTTTAGGCAATGGTTTTTTGCATAGTCAAGTAAATGCCTAGGAGAGGTATCAAAGAGAATAATTTACCAGAGAAGAATAAAAAAGTTGTTTCTAACGCCTCTACAGGGTCTGGTATTCAGAAATGAAATCTTCCTATGAGTGTTGATTGTAAAATAGAAAGATTTCTCTGGTGGTACTAATGCATTGTGCTTTCCTTTCCCCAGATTCCAAGGGAGTCTCTGGATCTCATTGAGACTCTGCAAAAGAATTGGAATCATAGAATCTTGTAGCTGCTTTCTGGGCCCAAAGAGTTAGCCAAGGTCATGTAGCTTTAGACAGTGGCAAAGCAGGACAAGAATCCAGGACACCTGATTGACAGCCCAGTGTGCCTTTGGTGACATCACATTGCTTCTCATTTGACTAATTATGTGTGTATGTGTGACTCTCTCAGTGTGTGACTACTATTGCTAATATTTAAAAAAAAAGCCATCAGTCTCTGTTGTCATTGGATGTCCAGTCACCATTGGCATTTTCCCTTCTGTGAAATGCATAGAAATGAACATCTCTGATACCGGGGTCAGAGGAATTCTAACCACCCAGTATCAGGAAGCAGGGCATGCCAGGAGATAAATGGGAGCAGGAGCTTATGTGGCATTTGGGTAGCAGATAAGAAATGAGCCTCAAGGGCCAGAAGCTCCCAAAGGAGAGGCACTGGAACCAAATTTCTTTAAGAACAATGTTGTTTTTTTTACAAAACTTTGGAGTTTGTTATTGAATTGCCTAAGAATCATCAAATGAGGCCTCCTGGGTAGTTAAATTGGAAACCCACTCGATATGGAATGCTCAGTGGGCAGTCTGGTGATTGTTTTTGCATCATAAGAACAATCCCATGCTTCACTGCTAAAATGAGTCTCTGTAGTCTTCCTCCAGCTCTTTTTTGTTGCTCCCCATCCCTAGTCTTCCCTTGTCACCCTTCTTCACTGGATTTGTTCCTTCTTTAGTCTGTGCTTTTCAAACATGCTGAAATGAACCTTTAAATCTCTGTCAGCTCAAGTAGGTCACTTTTTCAGTCAGTTAACAAGCATTTATTAAGCACGTCTTGTATGCTAGCCTTTGGGCTAAGTGTTTGTATTTGAAAGAAAAAAAATAAAAATGGGGTTGGAGAGGGAAGGTAACACTAACATGAATACAGATAAGTGAATCAGAAATGCATACAAAGTAATTCGGGGAAATTCAGAAGATCAGTCACAAATTGAGGGATCAGGGATGATTTTGTGTAAGAAGAAATCAGGAGAGACTTTGTGTAAGGAACCTTCCCCAGTTTGTGACTGATCATTACATCTCCCCACCTTCCAGACCTGCTATTTGGGTTTTTTTTCTTTGGCACTTAGCATCTAACTCAATAAATACATCTACTTAATAAATACATATTGAATTGAATTCTCCCTTTATATCAGGAATTTTTAGTCTTTTTTAATGTCATGGACATTTTTGGCAAGTTGGTGAAACTTATAGATTCCTCCTTAGAATATTTTTTAAGTGTATAAAATAAAATACATGAGATTACAAAAGAAAGTAATTATATTGAAACATAGTTATCAAAATGTTAAAAAAATACGTTTAAGGACCCCAGCTTTAGAACCTCTCTCCAAATCCTACCAGTCTTCTTCCATAGAGATCAGAGAAATCATCCTTACCCCTTTACCCCTTTCTCATCTGCCAGTCACCTTATTCTCTTTCATAGAAATTTAACTCAAATCACCTTCTGGAACACTATATTGCTCAGTGTGGAGCAAAGCAGAACCCATCCATTTTTGAATCAAGACGCGTCGCTTACCCTTTTATCCTCTCACTAGTTATTTTAAAAAAAGACTTCTCTAAATCTTTGAAAAGAAATGTTGTCATCCAATTCACACATTTGCTTTTTTGCTCTTAGATTATAAATACCTCAAGGGAAAGGACCATATTTTTTAGCTGGTTGCCTCTCACACCTAGTAATATGGATGCCAAAGTGCTTAAGCAAATAAACCAAGCAGATTTGTTGATCTTAAAAGGGGAAGGTCACCTTTAATGATAATTTCAATATAATTATATATTACATATAGATACATAATTATGAATAAATATGTAGTTATTATTGGCAATTATGACAATTATATGACAATATGACAGATATAATGACAATTATAAAATAAAGTTTATGTATAAAATTACAGTTACATGCATAATAACACACATATATGTACATGCACATGTGCACATAAGGTATGCAGACTAGGTATAGTATAATATACATCATATAATAATGCACACAAATATATTACATGTAACATACATATTGTCATATCATAACACATGTATGATACAAGCCTACAGGTGTATCACATATGGGCATATGCACATATGTGCATGTGACCACACATGAGTGCATATCAGTCGGCACACAATTATAGCTATATGTGACATATATGTGCATGTATGGCCATATAGAATAATAGACATTTATGTACCATGCAAATATAATACAATATAACAGAATGACCCATATATACATATATTTGTGTGGACATATAGTATTCATACACACATATACATATAGACACATTCAGCTAGCATGAATTTTTTGAAGCAGAAAGATGGAGAAAGCCAGCTCATCAGAGCCTTTCTCAAAGCTAGAATGAAATCATATTTCCAGATCTTCAATGAGAAAACTGTCAGAAAATATCAGTCCAGGAGATCCAGAAATTAGCATTCTGAAAGAAAAAAATTTGCTGTCTTATAATTGCCTAGAAGATTGTCCTTTTGTGGTTGCTTATGTGCAGTTGTTGAGTTTGGAAATCCATCATTTCTTCTTTGGGGGTTTTCAAACAAGAAGCAAACATTTTTCCTCCTGCAAAATGTTTTGTGTTTGGGATATTTAAGCATTTAGATTTTGGTTTTTGGGGAAAAAACCCTACGTTAAAAAAAATAATGGGAAGGAGTTCAAAGTTTTGTTACTGTAGACATTAGAAGTTTGGGAAATAAATGGTATATGCTGGGGCAGTCTTTACTCAGTGAAGTGTGTTTCCATAGTAGTCCAGAAGCTGACATGTAAGCTGCCAGAATTTTTGCTGTTTCAAGATCTGTTGGCTGATTTTGAAACCCACTCTTTTCCCTGAGGCATACAAGGATTCTCCTTGTACTCATTTGTCAATTTATATGGTCAACATCCTGTCTTCCTCACTGTCATTATTCTTAATTTCTTTGAGAAAATTAAAAGCAAAAGAAAATTCTCAATCAGGAAAAGTTTGGTTAGTCATCCCCTGTTTAGAAAAGATTCAGAAATATGTTCCCTGATCATTTCTTGATAAAAATACACCAAGGGACCAGCAGGTGGCAGTAAATACTCAGGAGACAATTGAAAAATTGAAATGAAATTATTTGAGTAGTCTCATTTAGACCTTTCCTGTGCCTAACCAAAAGGTACTAGGAGGGTCTTTACTGACCGAAGATCAAGACAGTCTTACCCAGTCTTGATTTTGTGACATGTTTGTATGTTTCTAGTCATCTCAGGGAAGAATTTACTACAAATATCTCCCTAAATTCCCGTGGCAAAATTAGTTTTTTTACGTTAAAAATTTCAACATATAGCAGGTGGGGCTTTAAAGAGAAGTAAACCTTTTATCCTGAAATAGGAATTAAAATAGCTGTTGCTGCTAAGACATGGTAGTTCCAAAAGCTTTGGGGAATCATGGATTGAAAAATCAATGCAACTTCCATGTTGATGTTATAATACTAATTTAAAACTTTAAAATCACTATTATTTTTGAACTGGACCTGTTATTTCATTAGTATAGTGGATTCTGAGTGAAGGAACTCTTTTTACTAATTCAGATCAATAATTTTTATAATTACTGGTCTTAGAAAGTTACCTGGGTCACTGAAGAGTTTAAATAACTTGTCCAAGATCACACAGTTGGCAAAGGTGGTCTGGGGAGGGTTGGGGTGGGGAAGGGACTCTCTAACTGATATATGTTACTTCCTTTTCAGTGATAATTTTTATTAAATTTGGCCAGAGATTGTTATCATGAAGATTGACTGTAATGTGCTTCAGTAATAGAATAAGATAGGCTGTGCCAAATAGTTGAAAATTCTCTTCTACTTAAGGAGATATAGGAGTCTTAGCCCCAGATTTCAGAAATCAACAGACTTCTTTATTATGAAGTTATTATTTCTGGCCAATTTAAATCCCTGCCTTGTCAGTGTAAGCCCATTTCTTATTATTCTGATCTCAGAGGAGAAAAATGGCTCACTTGTCACCATCCTCTCTAGCCCAGTACCACTGGAAATAACGATAATCATCATGATCCTAAAATTGGAAGGACTCTTGAGAAAGAATCTGCTCCTGGCCCCCGCCTTACCACCTATTAATGTTGAAATTGCTTAAGACACACACGCACACACACACACACACACACACACACACACACACATACACACACATTTTTTTTTTTCCTATGCGAAAAATCTCTGAGGAAGGGGATAGAGGTAGGTGAGGGGAGGGGTTCAAAAAGGCTTTCTCCAGTACATAAGCCATGTTCTATCACTTAAGTGGGTAAGCAGGTTTTGTTTTGTTTTTTGTTTGTTTGTTTTTTACACATAAGCCTCTTATTCAATATTGTTTGGCTATAGAGAATTACTTAGCTACTAAATTATTAAAACGACAATAACAATAACAAGGTTACTTCAAGTATTTAGAGAATGTGTTAAATTAACTCTTAACCTTTTCTCCTTTTTTCCTAAATCAAAGCCTAGTAGTTTTTAATGTACTTAGGAAGAGAGATTTTAATGTGAACCAAGACTGTGTATGGATATTCTTGATTCATCCTCTACTGTCATGAAACTGCTTTAAAATTTTGTTAAATACAGTTGGATTTGGACAGTGAATCAATTGATCTGACTTCTTATCCTGGTTCTGCACCTAACTAGTTGTGACTTCCTTTACCCCTCCGGGTTTCATTTTCCCCACCTTTTAAAATGATTGGACTGAGCAGGACCCTCTAGGACTTTTTTTTTTTTAGGTTTAATTATGCCATGTTACTATGATATGATTTGTGACAAAGTCAAGATCATTGTATACTTCTGATACTCTCTTTGTTACTATTTCAGAAATTTAGCTCTAATTCATTTCAACTCAACAAACAATTTATTAAACCCTAATCTTATACCAAGCACTGCACAGAATTAGAAGGACTAAAATTAAATAGTCTGTGACCTCCAGGAACTTGTCTTGAATTTTACCAAGGGATAAAATCTGATTTCCCTTGAGACAGAATCAGCTGGGTGTTTTTTTTTTCCCTAAATGAGGTGCTACAGAAGGCTAGGGTAAATGTGAGGTCTGGCATTTTGTTATTCTGAAGAATTCTTTAAAAGATCATCTTTGTATTATTTGATCCATGCATTTTTTAATTAAAAAAATTTATTAAAAGTTTTAGGTTTCACATTCTGTCCTTCCCTCTGTTCCCTCCCTCCCACCATGATAAGCAATCACATATAGGTTATGCATATGCAATTATGTAAAACATTTACATATTAGTCACTTTGTATAAGAAGATTTAAATAAAAAAATTAAAGAAAGAAAATGAAAAATAGCATGTTTTAGTCTGTATTCAATCAGTATCTATTCTTTCTCTGCAATTGAATAGTATACTTTATCATTAGATCTTTGGGATTGTCTTACATCATTTTACTGCTGAGAATAGCTAAGACATTCACAGTTCTTCAGCAAACAATATTGCTATTACTATATACAACATTCTCTTGGTTCGGTTCACTTCACTATGCATCAATTCACATAACCTTTTCCAGATTTTTCTGAAAGTACCCAGTTTGTCATTTCTTATAGCACAATAACATTCCATTACAATAATATATTTTGGCTTATTTAGTCATTCCCAATTGATGGGTATCCCTTTGATTTGTATTTCTTAGCCACCACAAAAAAGAGCTGCTATAAATTTTTTTTGGTACAAAATAAGTCCTTTTCCTATTTTTTTTTTGATGTTTTTGTGATACAGGCCTAGAATTGGTATTGCTGATAAGTACAGTTTTATAGCCCCTTGGGCATAGTTCCTAATTGTTCTCCAGGGTGGTTGGATCAGTTTACACTTCTGCCCACAGTACATTAGTGTCCCAGTTTTTCTACATTCTCTCCAACTTCTAACATTTTTTTTCTTTTTTTTTGTCATATTAGCCACTCTGAAAGATATGAGGTGCTATCTTAGAATTGTTTTAAACGTTTCTCTGATGGATAGTGATTTAGAGTTTTTTTTCCTGTGGCTATCGAAAGCTTTGATTTCTTTGTCTGAAAATTGCCTGTTCATATCCTTTGGCCATTTATCAATTAGAGAATGACTTGTATTTTTATAAATTTCATTCAGTTTTCTATATATTTAAGAAATGAGGTCTTTGTCAAAGATACTTGTTGCAAAATTTCCCCTGCCTCCCAATTTCTCTTTTCCTTCTAATTTTGGTTGTATTGGTTTTGTTTGTGCAAAATCTTTTGAATCTTACATAATAGAAATTATCTACTTTATATTTTGTAATGCTCTTTATATCTTCTTTGGTCCTAAATTCTTCTCTTATCCATAATCCTAGAGATAAACTATTTCATGCTCTCTAAATTCGTTTATGGTATCACTTTTTTCAGTATTTTCTTTTTTCAAAATACATGTAAATACAGTTTTCAACATACATTTTTGTAAAACTTTGTATTCTAAATTTTTCTCCCTCCCCAATATAGAAAACAATCTTAGTTAAATAAGTTAAATATGTACAATTCTTTTAAACACATTTCCATATTTGCCATGTTACGAAAGAAAAATCAGACCAAAAAGGAAAAAAACACAAGAAAGGAAAAAAATAGTGAAAATACTGTGCTTCAATTTATATTCAGTCTCCATAATTCTCTGTGATTGACATTTTCCATCCCAAGTCAATGGGAATTACCTGGAACCAAAAAATATCACTCTTTATGTGCATATGATGTACCCATTTTGATCTTTTTTGGTATATAGTGTGAGATGTCGGTCCATGTCTACTTTCTGCCATACTTATTTTTTTGTTTTCCCAGCAGTTTTTAATCAAATAATGAATTTTGGTTCCTAAAGCTTAGATCTTTTAATTTATTATGTATTAGATTACTATGGTCATTTATTATAATATAATTTGTACCTAGTTTATTCCACTGATTTACCATTCTGTTTCTTAGATAGTACCCAGATTGTTTTGATAATTACTGCTTTATTTATTACAGTTTGAGATCTGTTATGGCCAGACTACTTTCCCATTTTTTTCAAATCTTCTTGATATCCTCAAGTTTTTGTTCTTCCAGATGAATTTTGCTATTATTTTTTCTAGCTCTATAAAATAATTTTTTTGATATTTTGATTGACATGGCCCCAAATAAACAGATTAGTTTTTTTAATTTTTTATTATATTGGCTCAGCCTACTGACAAACAATTAATAGTTTTCCAATTGTTTAGGTGTGATTTTATTTGTGTGAAAAGTGTTTTATAGTAGTATTCACATAATTCCTGAGCTTGTCTTAGCAGATAGGTTTCCAAGTATTTTGTGTTATCTACAATTATTTTTAATGAAATTTCACTTTCTATCTCTTGCTATAGATTTTGTTGGTAATATATTAAAATGGTGATGATTTATTTATTTTGTATATTGCAACTTTGCTAAAGTTGTTTAATAATTTCAAGTAGTTTTAAAATTGATTCTCTAGGATTTTCTAAGTAAAACATCATATCATCTGCAAAGAGTCATGGTTTTTGAACTCAGGTCCTCCTGACTTTAGGGCTGGTGCTCTATCCACTGTGCCACTTAGCTGCCCCAACTAACATTGTTTAGTACAGTAATAAATAATAGAAATGATAATGGGCATCCTTGCTTAATTTGGATTTATTGAGAAGGCTTTTAGCTTATCCCCATTACAGATAATGCTTACTGATGTTTTTAGATAAATATGACTTATTTTAAAGAGAGCTCTATCTAATTTTTTTTTAATAGGAATAGGTACTATAGTTTGTCAAAGGCTTTTCTGCATTTATTGAGGTAATCATGTGATTTCTGTTGCTTTTGTTGTTGATGTGGTTAACTATGCTGATATTTTCCCTAATGTTGAACCTGTATTACTGGTATAAATCTTACCTGATGGTTGTATATGATCCTTTTGATATATTGTTATAATCTTTTTGCTAATATTTTATTTATAATTTCTGCAGCAATGTTCATTAGGGAAATTGGCCTGTAATTTTCTTTCTCTGTTTTGGCTCTTCTAGTTATGGGTATCAGCACCATGTTTGTGACTTTAAAAGAGTTTGGTAGGACTCCTTCACCTATTTTTCCAAATAGTTTATATAGTCTTGAAATTAATTATTTTTTAAATGTTTAGTAGAATTCGCTTGTGAATCCATCTTATCCTAGGGATTTTTTCTTGTTCAATTTTTTTCTCTTCTGTTAATCTGAATAATTTACAGTTTTTCTGTAGATATTCATCTGTTTCATTTAATCTGTCAAATTTATTGCCATATAAGTGGGGCAAAAAAGTTCCTAACAATTGTCTGAATTTCTTCTTCATTGGTAGTAAATTCATCCCCTTCATTTTTGATACAAGTAATTTGGTTTTCTTCTTTCCTTTTTAAAATCAAATTTGCCAATGTTTTGTCTATTTTATTGTTCCCCTCCATAAAATCAGGTTCTAGTTTTATTAGTTCAATGGTTTTCTTACTTTCAATTTTACTGATGTCTCGTTTGATTTTCCAATTTGGTGTTTAATTGTGGATTCTTAATTTCTTCTTTTTCTAGTTGTTTCAGTTGCATGTCCAATTCATTAATCTGCTTTTTCTTTATTTATGTAAGAAATTAGATATATGAATTTCCCTCTAACTACCTCTTTGGCTGCATCCCATAAATTTTGGTATGCTGTCTCATTGTCATTTTCTTCAATGAAATTACTGATTATTTCTATGCTATGTTCTTTAATCCACTTGTTTAATTTACTTAACTTTCAATTAATTTTATGAGAAATAATTTATTTGGACTCCTCTATTTCAATCAATATTAATTAGTTTGATGTTCTATATAAATCATATAGGGATAGATAGGTTCTTACAGTGGGCCTCAAACTTTAATGTAACATTCACTATTTGTTTACCAAAATATGAGGCTAATTTGCATATCCACAAGAATAATGATGAAGATATCTCCAACCTCTTTTGCTCAAATTTCATGTTACCAATATGTATTGAGTGCCTTGATACTTTGGTTTTTTTTTTTAATTAAAGCTTTTTATTTGCAAAACATATGCATGGGTAATTCTTCAACATTGACCCTTACAAAGCTTTCTGTTACAATTTTTTCCCTCCTACTCCCCACCCCTCCCCTAGATGGCAGGAAATCCACTACATGTTAATTATGTTAAAATACTTGACAGATTGAATATATGTATACATATTTCCACACATCATTGTTGTGCAAGAAAAATCGTATCTACAAGAAAAAAAAAAAACCAGAAAGGAAACACAATGCAAGCAAACATCAATAGAGAGCATGAAAATGTTATGTTGTAGTCCACATTTCATATCCCTTTCTCTGGGTGTATATGTCTTTCTTCACTGAACAATTGGAACTGGTTTGAAACATTTCATTGTTGAATAGAGCCATGTCCATCATAATTGATTATCATGTAGTATTATTGTTGCAGTGTATAATGATCTCCTGTTTCTGCTCATTTTTTATTAATACTTTTTATTTGCAAAACATATGTATGGGTAATTCCTAAACATTATCCCTTACAAAGCTTTCTGTTACAATTTTTTCCCCCCTACTCCCCGCCCCTCCCCTAGATGTCAGGATATCCACTACATGATAATTATGTTAGAATACTTAAGAAATCGAATATATGTATAGTTATTGCCACACATCATTTTTTGTGCAGGAGAAATCGTATCTACAAGAAAGAATAATCCGATAAAGGAAATACAATGCAAGCAAACCTCAATAGAGAACATGAAAATGTTATGTTGTGGTCCACATTTCACATCCCTCTCTCTGGGTGTATATGGCTCTCTTCACCGAACAATTGGAACTGGTTTGAAACATTTCATTGTTGAAGAGAGTCATGTCCATCAGAACTGATCCTCATATAGTATTGTTGTTGCTGTGCATGATGATCTCCTGGTTCTGCTCGTTTCACTCAGCATCAGTTCATGCAAGTCTCTCCAGGCCTCTCTGAAATTGTCCTGCTGCTCATTTCTTACAGAGCAATAATATTCCATAACATTCATGTACCATAATTTATTCAGCCATTCTCCAATTGATGGGCATCCATTCAGTTTCCAGTTTCTAGCCACTACAGAAAGAGCTGCCACAAACATTCTTGCACATGTGGGTCCCTTTCCTTCTCTTATGATTTCTTTGGGATATAAGCCCAATAGAAACACTGCTGGGTCAAAGGGTATGCATAGTTTGATACCTTTTTGAGCATAGCTCCAAATTGCTCTCCAGAATGGCTGGATCCGTTCACAGTTCCACCAGCAATGCATCAGTGTCCCAGTCTTCCCACATCCCCTCCAACATTTATCTTTATCTTTTCCTGCCATTTTAGCCAATCTGACAGGTGTGTAGTGGTACCTCAGAGTTGTCTTAATTTGCATTTCTCTGATCAATAGTGATTTGGAGCACCTTTTCATATGATTATAAATAGTTTTAATTTCATCATCTGAAAATTGTCTGTTCATATCCTTTGACCATTTATCAATTGGAGAATGGCTTGAAGTTTTATAAATATGAGACAATTCTCTATATATCTTAGAGATGAGACCTTTATCAGAACCCTTAAATGTAAAGATGATTTCCCAATTTGATGCTTCCCTCCTAATCTTTTCTGCATTAGTTTTGTTTGTACAGAAATTTTTTAACTTAATATAATCAAAATTATCTATCTGGTGTTCAATTAAGAGTTCCAGATCTTCTTTGGACATAAATTTATTCCATCTCCACAGGTCTGAGAGGTAAACTATCCTATGTTCCTCTAATTTACTTATAATATCACTCTTTATATCTAGATCATGAACCCATTTAGATCTTATCTTGGTGTGCGGTGTTAGGTATGGGTCCAGCCTTAATTTCTTCCACACTAGTTTCCAATTTTCCCAGCAGTTTTTGCCAAATAGTGAGTACTTATCCCAAAAGCTGGGGTCCTTGGGTTTATCAAACACTAAATTGCTAACATTATTACCTAGCTTGTCCTGATATCCTATCCTATGCCACTGATCGACCACTCTATTTCTCAGCCAGTACCAAATGGTTTTGATGTCTGCTGCTGTATAATATAGTTTTAGATCTGGTACAGCAAGACCACCTTCATCTGTCTTTTTTTTCATTAATTCCCTTGAAATTCTTGACCTTTTGTTCTTCCAAATGAACTTTGCTACTATTTTTTCTAGGTCTGTAAAATAATTTCTTGGGAGTTTGATTGGTATGGCGCTAAATAAATAAATTAGTTTGGGTAGTATTGTCATTTTTATTATATTTGCTCGTGCCTTGATACTTTGGAAAGTTCCCAATTTATTTTTGTATTTCTGGACCTCTCTCTTCTTCAACATGAACAAATGACCCTCTAATGATCATTTTATGACCACTTAGGCAGTGGAAATGCTCCATGCTTTGCCTACTCTGTGATATGTCATTTTTGGCCCTCAAGAGCAAGATCTATCAACCAATGATATTAAATATTTTACCATGACACTTTTGCATATCTGTGTATCAAACCCTATAAAGACAAGGACCCTGAAAGAAGGGGGCATTTCAGATCATGAAGAAAATCTAAGGTCCACTTCATTGACCTTTTAATAAAGAGACATTGGCCTTCCTTGGGGATGGGGTTTAGTTACTGGTCTGCTCCATGGGTGGGGTCTTACTGCGGAATTGCTATGAAAACAAGGTTTCTCTGCTGATAGACCACCAAATTGGGGTTTCTTTGTTGGCCAGTCTTAGGGTAGGGCTTCACTACTAGTCAGCACTGGTGACTTGGGCAGGGGATGGGTTCTTTGAGATGGGGTCTTGCTGAGCTCACTTGCCGAAGGGCTGCTGGCTTGCAGGAAGGTGGGGCATTGCTGGTGGATTGCCCCAGGTTTGGAGCCCCTTGCTGTGAGACTGGCTGCTGCTGCTGCTCTTACTTTTGGACCTCACTTCCCTGCTATCTCTGTAAGATATATTTTTCCTGCTCAGCTGGTAGCTGCTTCCTTGCTCCTAGATCAATTCTGAGGCAATTTTCTGGTTGTTTGGAGGGGAAATTGGGAGGGCTTCAGGGGGTTCCTTCATCACTCTGCCATCCCATGCATTTTTAATTACTTTCTTGAGCCTTCAGAGGGAGCACTTTGTAATAAAGCAACAGAATAAATAAATAAGTAGATAAAATATGCAAAGCACTGTCTAATCACTTTGACAACTTCTCCCAGAATGAATGCTGGCAAATTTGAGAATTAGATGTGGATTTGCAGTTGGAGGAGGCTTTGGTAATTGGCAGGGACATTTAAATTCCTCTCTCTTGTATCACCCCTGTGCTTGAGGCTGGTTTATTTTTTTCCCTCCTAAATAAAATGCCTACCAGTGTATTACATGGAGTTTTTTATTTTAGCAACACTCTTTGCATTTCTATGCTAGAGGCTCTATTTTCCTATAGGAGGTGGGCACTAAAATCAGGGGACTGAGTAAATATTAATCTTCTTTCCTGAAGCCAACAAAGCCATGTTTCTTAATGAGTCGAGTCCTCATTGTATACAAGCTCTATGCTCTTTTGCTAGTAAAAATGAAAGATTAAATTATGTGGCACTGTGTTTTTCTTTGAATTCCCTGCAGGTTCCCTTTTGGATAACATGGTGATGAAATGTCACAACTGATTTTTAACATTTTGTTGGAAGGTTTATTGTATTATGATAAACAGATTTTTTTTGGGGGGGAGGCATTTTAAGTTAGAAGGCCTTAGGGGGATTTTTGTTTTTTATTATCAGGAGGTAGATTTACTGATGCTTAACTAATTTTTAATAATTTAGAACTCATTAGCTGACTGTAGATTATCTTGAAACTTTTTTCCCTTTCCCATCTTTTTTCCATAGTCCCCCTCTCCACAATGTGTCTGTTTTATTTCTCATCTCCAAATTTGAAACCCCCCCATACCCTTGCTTATTAGTTTGTTGAACACAATCTGCATAGAGGGAATGAAATCTTACTGAAGTGGGGCTATTAAATCTTTAGTCAGATCATAGGACATAGAAGTTGAAGGTATCTTGAAATAATTATAACCCATTCCCTTCCATTTTATAGATGAGGAAATTGGAATTCAAAGAGCAATGTGAGCATTAACTAATGGAGGCAGAATTTGAACCCAAGTCCTTGGAATTCATTGTTCTTTCTAGAGTATTGCTCTGCCTTTTTAAATTGCATTCTTCCTCTGAGTATTTGTTTGGTGGGTAGGAGAAGAGATTTAATATGTTGATTGTTTGAATATTATACAGAGTTTAAAAATTTTTATTTTAGAGATTTTTAATCTAGAGATTTTAGGTTTAGGATCAAGAGTTCTTCCACTTATAGAGATCAATATGATATGAATCCTCACTACTCCTGATGTTCTGAATCTAGAAAATATCAATGCATGTGGTAGCTGTGGCCAAATGGAAAGAACGAAGACTTTGTTTTCTCTATTTTGGGGGGGAAAGAATTCAGAAAATTGGCTCATTTTGTTGTTGAATTATCTACTAAGAATTCATCAAGTGAAAGCTATGAAGGATTAATTTGTGTTAGGTAATAGGTGGAAGAACTTTGGGAAGGGAACTGAAAGAAAGGGAAAAGATGAGAAGATTAGAATGACAGAAAAATCAATCCTGTTTTTAAAAATAAATATTTGAATTTGATTAAAATGGAGTATGGCATGGAAATTAGGAAGACCTGAGATCAAATGCAGCCTCAGACACTTAGTAGGTATGATCCTGGGCAAGTCATTTAACCTTGTTTGCCTCAGTTGCTCACCTATAGATTAAAGTGGAGATACAAATGCCAAATCACTTCAACATCTCTGCCAGAAATACCCCAAATGCAGGCACAAAAGAGTCAAACATGACTGAAGCAATTAAAAAACAACTACAAGATGTGGAATGTTTGTTTGGTATAATAATAATAGACATTTAAATAGTTCTTTAACATCTGTAAAATCCAGACTGATTTCATTTTTCACTTGATCAACATTTTGTTGTTGTTTATTTTTGAATTGAAGGTGACTTTGCAGGACTGCTTTTTATCTCGTCTTGGTTTCTGAAAATCCTAGATTGCAACTTTTCAACTATACTTTTCCCTATTCCCTCTATTGCAACTGCTTTCTAGGGTGCTCTTCAGCAGCTTGTAGGCTACCTTGCTGTCATAACCAAGTGACAATTAGATGGAATGGTAGGTATAGTCCTGGAAGTGGCTTTACAAAGACCTGAGTATAGACCTAGACATTTCATAGCTGTGTGATCTTGAGCAAGATACAACTTCTTTCTATCTCAGCTGTCTCATTTGTAAAATGGAGATAGTAATAGCATCTCCCTCCTTTTTTTGGTATTTCAGCCAAGAGTGTGAGATGGTATCTCAGAGTTGTTTGAATGTGCATTTTTCTTAATTAATAGTGATTTAGAGCAATTTTTTCATATGGCTATTGATAATTTGGATTTCTTCCTCTAAAAATTTTTTATTCATATTATTTGATTATCATTTGGGGAATGACTGTTTTTCTTTTGTGACTTATTTCCCTATTTATTTTAGAAATGATCCCTTTATCAGAGAAACTTGCTACAAAGATTTCCTCCTCCCGATTCCTGACTTTTTTTTTATTATAGTTGCATTGATTTTGTTTGTGCAAAAACTTAAATTTTATGTAATCAAGGTAATCCATTTTACTTCCTCAGTCTGAATCTTAATATCTATCTTAATATCTCTTGTTTGGTCAGAAACTCTTCCCTTATCCATAGATCAGATAGGCCATTTCTTCCATGTTTCACTAATTTGTTTATGATATCATCCTTTGTTTCTAAAAATCATATACCTATTTTGAGTTTACTTGAACTTATTTTGGAAGATACTCTTGTCATATGATGTGAGATGCTGGGTTATGCTTATTTTCTGTTAAACCTTTCCAGTTTTCCTTATAGCTTTTGTTCCCAAGTTAATTATTGCCCCAAATAATTGGGATCTTTGGGTTTATTAACCAGTAGGTTACTGAGCTCATTTCCTTTTGAGTATATTGTATATCTAATATATTTTACTGATAAACCTATTTTTTGCTCAGTACCAATAATTTTGATGATTACAGTTTTGTGGTGTAGTTTGAGATCTGATACTGCTAGGACTCCAATTTTTTCCCCTTCCCATTGATTCCCTTGATATTCTGGATCTTTTGTTCCTCCAAATGAATTTTGTTACAAATTTTTCTCATTCTATAAACCAATTCCTTGGTAATTTGGTCAATATGGCCCTGAATATGTAAATTAATTATTATAATATTGTCATTTTTATTATGTTGGTTGAGAGCTACACATGAACAATTAATGTTTTTCTGATTACTTAGATATATCTTTATTTGGGTGAAGAGTATTTTGTTATTATGTTCATATAGTTCCTGTATGTGTCTTGGCAGGTAGGATCCCAAGTATTTTATATTATACTTATTCTAAGTTCAACTTCCCTTTTTTTTTCTTCCCGTTTGATTTATGTGGGTTAATTTTATATCCCGTGGCTTTATTGAATTTATTAATTGTTTTGATTGGCTTTTATCTAACTCTTTAGGACTTTCTAAGTCAACCATCATATCATCTACAATGAGTAATAGTTTCCTCCTCTGTCCCCCATTTTCTGTGCTTATTCTTTCAAAATCTTTTTTTTTCTGGTTTTATTGTTATAACTAGCATTTTTAGTACAAAATTGAATAATAATGGTGACAATGGATAGCCTTGTTTCAGCAAGTTAATAAACATTTATTAAGTATTTACCATAGGTGGCACAGTGCATAGAGCACTGAGCCTGGAGTAAGGAAAACTTGTCTTCCTGAGTTCAAATCTGACTTCAGATACTTATTAGTTGTATAATGCTGAGCAAGTCAACCATATTTGCTCTTCTTTCCTAATCTATAAAATGAACTAGAGAAGGAAATAACAAATGACCCCTGCATCCTTGCCAAGAAAACCCCAAAATGTGGTTAGGAAGAGTTGGCTACAACTGAAAACAACTCAACAACAACAACTATATGTCAGGCACTGTGCTATGTACTAGGGATGCAAAAGGAGGCAAAAGATAGTTCTTGTCCTCTAGGGAGCTCACAATCTAATAGGGAAGATAAATATGCAAAATGCAAGAAAATATGCATAAATAAGCTATATGCAAAATAAATAGGAAATAAATAACAGAGGGAATATAGTAGAATTAAGAGGAGTTAGGAAAGGCTTCTTCTAAAAGATGAGATTTTAGCTTTACTCCTGATCTTGTTGGAAAGTCTTCTCTTTCATCCCCCATTACAGTTAGTGCTTACTCTTGGTTTTAAGTAGATATTACTAATCTTTAAGGAAAACCCCATTTATTTCTCTGTTTTCTGGTGCTTTTTTTTTTATAAGAAAGGCATTTGTATTCTGAAAATTGGGGTGGGGATGCCCATTGATGGGTGAATAACTTGACTAATTAGAGTATGTGAATGTAATGCAACATTATAGTGCTACAACAATTGATAAAGGGGAATAATTCAGAGAAAATTGAGAAGAGTAGCATGAATCAATATAGAGTGAAATGAATAGTAGTACAGTTTATACAGTTTATAAAGAAAAAACAACTTTGAAATATGAAAGACTTCTAAACAATTTAATGACTAATTGTGACTCCAGAGGACTAATGATGAAGCATCCTACTCTCCTTTAGACATCAATGGACTAGAATACAGAATGAGATAAATATTTTCAGATATGACCAATGCTTCATTTATCCTGCTTACTTGTAGCTTATGCTTACTCGTAGCAAGCAAGCTTATTTGTGAGGAAGTTTGAGGGAGAAATGGGGGCCAATATTAGTGATGCCAAAAATAAAGGAGTAAGAAAGAAAAAAAAATGTTATTGCAGGAAGTTCAGAGGGAAACAAACTTATTTTGAAAGTAACACATTGTCTTTATCACATATTTTAAAGAAAACACAAGCAATATAAAATAGGGGAAAAACCAAAACAAGTATGGGAGATTACTATAGAAAATGACTATTAGAATTGGCCTTATGTATAAAGTCATGAAATAAAAATTTAAGGTATAATGAAAACTCTTTTATTAGAAAAAAAAAGATTCACTGGAATTCTTTCAAAGAGTGAACTTCCTTTGTGCATTTGAAATAGAAATGGTAAAGTACGTTATCTATTATCTGAATATGGCTTTGCCCCCTGGTACCATTAATAAAGATGATTACAATATTTGTTATTTGCTAACTCAGGTTATTCATAGAACCAATGTGATAAATTCAACTGAATTTATCAGCCAACTGATGATTCAGGAGGACATGCTTGATAATGATTTTTGGTTGGGGTGGATTATTTTGTTTTGGTTTTGGTAATGGGCAGAGTAGAGGTGGAGATGGGGGGGTGTAGTATATTTCTTTTAGAACATTTTAGCCTATAGAGGGGACTATCAGGTATTTTTTTAATGAGCTTCTTTGTTTTTTAGGTGGACTAGCATTAGCCCAAGTACTCTTTTTTTATGTGAAGTACTTGGTCCTTTTTGGTGTTCCTGCCTTGGCTATGCAGTTGGATGGACTCCGACCCCCTGCCCTTCCCCGATGTGTGAGCACAATGTACAGCTTCACTGGAATGTGGAGGTTAGTTATATGTTTTCCTGGAGTGACTTGTGATTGTTTATTGGAAAAAGAACAGAAATTTGGAAAAATTGATTCTAGTTCTGTCTTTACCAGTTAACTCCCTTAATGAGCTTGGACAGATTCTTTGCCCATTATAAACTTTACTTTAATTCATCTGTTGAAAGAAAATGGATAATTTTCCTTGGTACATCTCCCTTTGTAGCATAGTTTGAGGTTGTGGAAAAAGGTGAGATAACTCTTTGAAAAGGAAGAGGCATTCTTATAAATTCAGTGGAGTCTTACAAAATAGAGATTTCCCAGTGGATTGAAATATTTTTCTGGGTATTACATATTGTCTTGTTGTCCTACATAGTTGATGAGACATTATCATAATTATTTGTGCTTATTCATGGAAGAATGTGATTAAATATCCTCTACCCCCACCATCACCCCCCCACATACAATCTACAGACTCTGTACTCCTACAGAGAGAAAGACTATTTTGATTTATGATAGAAATAACATTTTTGCAGCATCTGTCACTGTGCATGAGTTCCTTCCAGATGCATGGTTTCCCTGGAGTTTTTTCCCCCAAAAAATTCCTGAACTAGTAACAAAACATGATGCTTCCTTTTTCTTATAGAAAGTTATGGGTAGAAAGTATTGCATGTTCTTCTAGACCATTCCTTAGGTTGGTTTTGTCATAAAGAAAGGCTCTATTTGGGAAAAAGATAGTTATTGAGAACTTAATTTGCTGTTTTTTTTAAAGAAAAACATCAATAATATATTAGAAGAAAATTTCATTGGCTTGTTATTTTTGATCACTGCTTGCTATTTCTGACTTGTCTGCTAGTTCTCTTAGAGCTTTTGGTCTGTCTAGTTTATGCTTGTCAGAATGCAGACGTTATTTCTCACCCCCACCCAAAATATTTCTTGATTAAAAACTGCATATTATTGATCATAGGTGTTACTTTTCACTGTAGATTTATATGCGATTTTAAAATTCCATCAAGAGCTCATTTTAGGGTTTCAGCATGTTATAATAGGGAAATGGCTGGATTTGGAGTGAGGAGATTAGAGTTTGACTCTAATCCATTTATGTCCTATGTGATTTTGAGCAAGTTGGTCAGCATTCATCTTCAATCTGCCCATTTTTTTTCCTGTTACTTCAGGCAGACCCATATCCCCACCTTTTCACCCTTTACCCTAATATCTATAATCAAATCAACACAATAATTGCCACTTCAAAATGAATTATCATTGGATCTTTTCCACTCAACTTTGTGATTTCTCAAACTAAAAGTTTACCTTTTCCTGGTTACCATTTCTTTTTGTGAGTTATCTCTCCCTGTTTGAATATATGTATATATAGATTGATCTTCCTAAGTTCAAATCTGGCCTCAAACACTTACTAGCTCTGTGACCTTGGTCAAGTCACTTAACCCTGTTTACCTTTGTTTCCTCATCTGTAAAATGAGCTGGAGAAGGAAATGGCAGACCACTCCAGTATCTTTGCCAAGAAAACACCAAATGGGGTCACAAAGAATCAGGCATGATTGAAAAATGACTGATCAACTTCATAAATTTGCACAGTATTTTACACATTAGTAAAGTGCTTAATAAATATTTTACCATCCATTCATTCATGTTCATTATAGAACTCATTATGTTTTCCACCAAATCCATTGATCCTTCAAATTTGTCTCTTTCTATCAAGAGTTCTTTTGTTCTTCCAGTTACCCAGTTTTGAAACCTTGTAGTTATTTCTTGACCCTTCTCCCTTTCCTGACATCCTCATATCCAATAATAAGCTCTCATATTTTATTGATTCTGTCTCCCAGCATCTCTATTATATCTATTCCCATCTTTACACCCAAAGTCCTCTACTTAGGTTCAATTTCTTAAGAATTCTAGCTTGAACTAGCCTCTCAAGTGCTCTCTCTGCTCCCACTTTTTACCCTCTTTGACTCATCCCTCACACAACTGCCACATTGCTATTCCTTAAACAGATTATATCACTTGCCTCCTTTAAAATCTTTAGTAGTTCATCATCATATTTAGGCCAAAATGTATTTGAAGCCAGGTTTTAGACTCCTGATTCCAGAGCTATTGCTGTATCTACTGAGCACTCTTTAAGAATGAAGGACAACAATCAACTAAACAAGGACAAAGTGAAAACTCCACAGCCTAAAGTTAAAACTCTATGCAATCTGTACCTTGTCCCCTACTTTTCTAGTCTTAATTCATATTACTCTCTTTCCTATATTCTTTATACATAGCTTTCTTTCATCTCCATGCCTTTTCTTAGGTGGTTTTGCATGTCTGAAATCCACTCCCTTTTCAGCTCTAAATCTTAGAATCTTTAAATTCTTCCAAAACACATTTTGAAAACCATTTGCATGAGGCTTTCCTGATCCCCTTCTAGTTTTTAGCATTCTCTCCTAGAAATTAATTTTTAGTATTTTTATATATTTTGTATTTAGTCATTCAATCAACTAGCACTTACTAGGTACTTTCTGTGTGCCAGATGCTGTGTTAAGTACTGATAGAAAACTACCCCCCCAAAAAAAATTTCAAACCCCACCAAGCCGAAAAATAAAACCAGTCACTGTTCTTACAGGACATTTACTTATCTCAGTTCACACTACATCCTCTCCAGGAAAACACAAGTTCAATGAGGGAACAGAACTGGTTTTTTTGTTTGTTTGTTTTGTTTTGCTTGTCACTATATTATTTTACCAGCATTTAACAGAGTGCCATCTACATCAAGGATGGGAAATGTCTGGCTCTTGAAATCATTTGCTAAGGCAAACACAGGTGATAATGAGCTGAAAGCTAGATATAACAACCTCTCACTGTTTGATAAAAGCTTGGTGTTTGTGTGTGTGTGTGTGTGTGTGTGTGTGTTGATAATTTTATATGAAATGTGAATAATGTTATAAATATCCAAATAGTTGTTGGCAAAAAATGTTCCCTACCCTTTCTTCTAAATAGTATATGCTTTATAAACATTTGCTAAATTGAAGTTAATAAATTGAATTGAATCAGTTATCTCATATCCTATAGAGATAATTTAGTGGATAAAGTGCTAGACCTAGGGTTGGGAAGACCTGAGTTTAACTCTGACATTGAATACTTAACAACTTTGTTAACTTTGTTTTTGTCTGCCTCAATTTCCTAAACTATAAAGTGAGGATAATAAGGTTGTTGTAAGGAATTAATTATGTTTGTGAAGTATTTAGCACAATGCCCAGGATAGAATAGATGCTTAATAAATTCTTGTCTTCTTTTCTAACTTCTTAGCTTTCTTTAGCAATACATCATGATACTGCCATTCATTAATTTGTCTAAATCTCTTATGAATTTATTCATAATTTAACTCTTTCTAATTTCTTGTCTAGAATGAGTTCCATATAGTTACTAAACATATATGATGTAAATTTCCTTTCCTTTGCCTAACTCAATTTGCCCCGAGTTTTTTTTTTTACTAGAAGATTGAAGAATATTCATTAAGGTCAAATTTTTTAAACTAGCTAACATAACTTTAGGGCATTGTGTGGAGGATCTGGAACAAAGACTACAACTGACTTTACTACTTACTGTTGTGTATCCTTGGATAAATCACTTCCTCTTCTGTGCATCTTGGTTTCCATTTATCTGAAATGAAAAGATTAATCTTGAGGTCCTATTAATTCCATCTCAAAAGCCTATGTACTGGTATACTGACTGAATACTTCATTTTCTAATGGAATTGTGAGTCAGGAAGGCAGCAATATGGTGGTTCTCATTTTAAAGATGGAGGACATACATAGTTTTTTCAGATTCCTAAAATAACACTGGAATTCTTAATCTGGGATCTGTGAACTTTTTAAAAAACATATTTTGATAAGTATATTTCAATATAATTGGTTTCCTGTGTAATTCTGTTTATTTGGTGCCTTAAAACATGCTATTCTGAGAAGGGATCCCTACACTTCACCAGACTGTCAGTCATCCATGATACAAAAATGAAATAGTAGAATGCAGTAATGGAATGTCCCACTTGAAAATGATCTTAGTGATTACTCAATCCTTCTTTATCAGACAAAATGAGAAAGCTGATTTGAGACCAAACATAGTACCCAGTCCAGTAGCTCTTAGTTTCTACTCCCTTTTATGACCCTTTCAAAAGGGGCTTGTTTTCTTGTTACATGAAGCAATTCACCTTGTCAAGTACATCAGATATTCTGGACACTCACTCATTCTCTCCCCCCTCCTCTCTTTGGCCCTGAACACCTTCACTTGGATAATTATTTATGCAACAGAAATGCAGGGCAAATATGTCATCTCAACAATCGGAATTTTATCCAACTTGCTCAGCACCATTGCTCAGCTAAGAATTGCTTTTCTCCCCAGATTTCTTTGAAATGTCATCCGTTTTTAAACTGTTGCATTAAAAATGAGTCAAGGTACACAGAGAAGAGTTTGAACAGGAAGATAAAGCAAAGGAGATGAAGAGTTACTTTGGGGAGAGTAGGACAAGATGATGAAAAGGCTCTCAGAAGGGATGACATTCTCTCTTGCACTCTTCAAACACATTAAAGGAGCCAAAATGCTCTTACTCTTTATCAGGGTTAAACTTTTCTGTTATTCCCTCTTCTCTTAACCTTATAAATGGCTTTCACTCCTTCTCCCTTGTCATTTTGTATACTTTCACTGCCCTCTCCAATCTGAACCCCTAAATTCAGGACTCTACAGAGAGAATGATGAGAAAATATTGAATGATTCGGAGTTAGTGATTGAACTTTTGAGAAGGGAATTAACTCTACTCCTGCCCTTTTGTAAATGAGGAAATTGAGAATCAGAGAGGTGTAAAATAATTTGCCCATGGTCAAGTAATTAAGTGTCAACTGTTAAATTTAAAACAAGGTCTTTCCTCAGTCCAAGTCATTGTGCTTTTGTCTGTACTTTGTTGCCTCAATTTATTCACTCATTAATTCATAGAAGAAAAACCAGAATGAATGAAAGAAAAAGATTTTAAAAAGACATTCAAAGATTTCTTAATAGTTTTCTTACTAGATTTGACTGTGAACTGATACTAATAACCAAAATTTCAGTATTTCTTTTTTGGAGGAGAAGGAACCTTATACATTTGAACAATAGACTGGCTGATGGCAGCCACTTTTATATCACTTTAGCAGTAAAAAGAGACTTAGAGGAAAGAGGAATAATTTTTACCCATGTTCCATATCAACTAAAGATGTCTAAACTCTAGATCAAAGAACAGAAGAAATTTCATAGTATCATCTCTCAGGTAATTCTCAGGATACAAATAAGATTGTCTTTGCTCAGAAGACAGTTCACAAAAGAAAGCTGAAAAAGGTGGATACCTAGCATAGGGGCATAGCTGCTAATGGAAAATGAATTATCAGGAAAATTCTAAGCCCTCTGTAAAGGAAAGGCTTTGGGAGGACTTTATTTCTCTATCCTTCATCCTTCCAATCAGATGGGAGAGGCAGTGGAGGATTCTGAGAAGGTATTGAGTATTAAAGCTGAGTTGATCTGTTTAATGATGAGTCGAGATTATCCTAGGAAAGATATGATGTTCATGAAGTCAGAACCAAGCAGAGCAGTGGATGGAAAATGAAAAGTGAGTACACATATGTATGTTTCCACCAGCTTAATATTTCTTTGGCCTCGTAAAAGCCTGAAAAATTGTAGATTTTCTGCTTTATTTTCCATTCACATATTTTAATTTGGGTGAGGCCCATTGTGAGTGTTCTTTGCCAAAAGCTATTAAAGATGATATTATGTGGCTGAATTTTCACATTAGAAATCCTGTCATGTCTTTCTGGTTTGATTTCTGGCTCTGAAAGTTAAGCATGCAGAATGGTAGAATTTCCTACATCTGCTGGAGAGTTATGGGTCAATTTAGGTTGTCTCTGGTATCTCATACAACATGCCCTTTGCATTTCCTGAATGATGATGCTTGACTCCACCTCAGGGAAGGAGGATCCCTGCTCCTTTTTCTTAGCTGGAAAGTGAGTATGCTGTCAATAGTATTATTAGGTTACAGATATAGGAATTTAATCTCCCCTCAGCAAAGAATAACATAAAAATGAGGTCAATCTGATAGTGCTAGAACCTCTATACACGGGGTCACCTCTAACCTTGATTACTGTAGTCATACTTTAATTGGTCCCCCTGCCTTTCTGCCTCAAGTTGTCCCCCTCCCCAAGTCGATCCATTCTCTGTAGAACTGCCAAAGTGATATTTCTTAAACAGGGATCTGATCATATTACTCTTCTGCTCAATACACTTCAGTAGCTTCCTATTGCCTCTAGGATAAAATACAAGCTATTATTCTATTTGACTTTTGAAACTATTCATAACCGTGCTCTAAGCTCTTTCTCATTCCATTACTCCCCTCAGTACACTCTGTGGTCTAGCCAAACTGATCTCTGTTCCTCACACAGAGCTCTATCTTTTGTCTCTGTTCTTTTTTCACTGGCTGGAATTCATTCCCTCTTCAAGAGTCTCTTATTTCATTCAAAACTCAGTTTAAACATTATCCTTAACATGAAGGACTGCTAGCATCTCTTCTCCCTTGATTTTACCATCCCTCTACTTATATTTAGCCTGTATATGTTTATTTAGAATATATTTATAATAGGAGAATGGTAGTGATCAGGATGCCCCTTATCAATTGATTTTTACTAATCTAGTTGATGAAATCATAGAAGGTAAGAGCATTTACTTCATGGATTTGGAAGGCAGCTGGTCACTGTCCAACAAAGAACCCTGGTAACTTTTTTAAAAGTGAAGCATGCTTCCGATTCTTTTACGGCAAGGAACAGCTCTGAGCAGAGTGATCTCAGGCAGCCTCAAAAAGAGCTATGGAAGAACTCAGCTTCTGAAAGGGAATTGTTCATTGGTTTGGGTGAGGGGAGGAGTGTAGAAGGGGAATTGCAGCTTGTAAAAGCAAGAGATTTATTAGAAATACAAGGAAACCTGAATAGGAACCATGGCATCTACTGGTAGAAGACCCTACTCTATCCGGAAGAGGGTAGTTTATCTATTGATACAAGAGATAACTTTGAGGAGTGTGACTTGAGGAATTAAGCTGCAAAGAGAAACAGGCCCTGAGTGTCCAGATGAGCAAACTGGAAAGCAGAGATGCTGTGCTCAGGTATAGCAGTAGGAAACCACCACAAGAGGCCCTAAACACCAGGGACCTGATGAATTTTTGGAGGAGAGGGTGTAGGGGGTGTTTTAGGAGGACTAGAACTTCTGGTATGAAGGCTTGTAAAGGGATTTTCAGGACTGCTCATCTATCATTGGTATCCACTTTTCATCCAGCTCTCATTTACAGCTCCAAGAAGCTATAGCATATGCAGTGGCCACTGGTAAAATCATCTCTTCAGACAGGCTGGGATGAGAGTAACTGACAGGTTTCAAGCCCACTAGTGAGTTAGGGAAATGTCTACCTCCATGTAATGCAATGACTTCCTCCACCAGAATAGACAGATGTGAACAATTTGTTCCAATGGCCATGAAGGCAACTAAAGCAGGCACTGTGGAGTACTGAGATCTTGGACAATCATCAAAGACTCTGAGGTCATTCACTTCTTTCTGGGCTGTCACTAATCATCTTGGCTTTTGTCTTGCCATTGGGCTTTGGACTCTGAAAGAATAAGGCTGAATGAGGCAAACAGGGTTAAGGGGCTTCCCAGGATCATACAGTTGGTAAGTATCGGGGTCCCATTGAACTAGGAAGAGGACTCTCTACCCATTGCATTACCTAACTGCCTTCAGTTGAGACCACTAGCTGACTATTAAAGGTCCATGCACTGGTGAGGGCTTGTGAGCCATAGTTTTAGGAGTAAGATCCATATTGACCATTGGTATATGACCAAAACATATTGACCTTTGGTATAGTCACAACTTGGAGGGACCAACAACTTGCCAGTGGGAGTTTGGAGAAAAGCATGATAAGAATGACTCTCTGATATATATTTTGACTTGTCTTTAAAGAATATAAGCCCTAAGATGACAGAAGAAGATAATGACGAATGTTGGAAGAGATATGAGAAAACTTGGGCACTAATACATTGTTGGTGGAATTTGGACACTAATACATTGTTGGTGGAAAGGGGACCCAAATGTGCAAAAATGTTTGTGGCAGCCCTTTTTGTAGTGGCTAGAAACTGGAAACTGAATAGATGCCCTTCAGTTGGAGAGTGGCTGAATAAATTATGGTATATGAATATTATGGAGTATTATTGTTCTGTAAGAAATGACAAGCAGGATGATTTCAGAGAGGCCTGGAGAGACTTACATCAACAGATGCTGAGTGAAATCAGCAGAACCAGGAGATCATTACACATGGCGACAACAAGACTATATGATGATCAATTCTGATGGACGTGGTTCTCTTCAACAATGAGATGTTTCAGATCAGTTCCAATGATCTTGTGATGAAGAGAACCCTCTATACCCAGAGAAAGGACTGTGGGAACTGAGTGTGGTTCACAACATAGCATTTTCACTCTTTTTGTTGTTTTCTTACATTTCATTTTCTTTCTCATTTTTCCCTGTTTAATTTGATTTTTCTTGTGCAGCAAGATAATTGCATAAATATGTATGCATATATTGGATTTAACATATGTCTACCATGTTTAACATATACTGGATACTTGCCATCCAAGGGAGGGGGTGGGAGAAGGGGGAAAATTGGAACACAAGATTTTGCAAGGGTTAATGTTGAAAAATTATCCATGTATATGCTTTGAAAATAAAAAAAAACTTTAATAAAAATTTTTCAAGTTAAAAAAAAAAGAATATAAGCCTTGCCCGAATATCAGAATTAAAACCAGTTGGTGGAAATTAACAAAGAACCAATTTGGTCTCAATGTAAGAAAAACTTTTTTATACTTATAGATTACCTCTAGAAGTTGTAGATTCTACCTCCCTGGAGACCTTCAAGAAAGGACTAGATAATAATTTGTTGTTGT
The DNA here is from genome assembly GCA_023553655.1 of Myrmecobius fasciatus. Classification (NCBI taxonomy): domain Eukaryota; kingdom Metazoa; phylum Chordata; class Mammalia; order Dasyuromorphia; family Myrmecobiidae; genus Myrmecobius; species Myrmecobius fasciatus. Next base: position 332,890 of record JAJPUD010000041.1, on the reverse strand, counting down.
TGTTGTAAGAAGGATTTTCTAAGGCTCGTTTGAGCGGGGAATGCATTGTAAGCATGATAAACTTCCTGTGCAAAATCAGAGACAAAATTTGGTTGTTATCTTTAAGGAACATAGGTCAATTTGATTGGATTGCAGAAAACAAACACTATCTTACTTCTTTTGCTCTGTTGCCAGTATTTAGCATAGCATTCTATATCCTGTCATTCATTCATCCATCCATCCATCCATCCATCCATCCATTCATCCATTCATCCATTCATTCATTCTTTATGCTCTTATTTCTCTTGTCCTATCTTCAGTATTTAACATAACATCATTCTGTACATTGTAAATACCAGTAATCATTCATTCATTCTTCTAGTTTGGTCTTAGTTTTGATCTTTTTTTCTTAGTAATGGTCTAACTGCACTTAGACAAGTAATTTGGAAATAAATCCCTTGTAAATTACTTGTCAGTTTCTCTCTTTTACAACATAACGATTTCTTTTTCATTTCAATTTCATTTTCATTTCTTTTTCATTTTCAAATTCAAAGAAATTTCATTTCTTTTTTTAGTGCATGTATGTTCAGTGTCTTCTGACTTTATTATTGAAAAGCATATTCATTAAATATAGACTTAAACTCCTGAAAAGCCTTATAAATTTTTGTTTTCTTTCTTTTATTAATTTCTCTCTTTCTCATTCTCTCTCACTGTTCTCCCTGCCTCCTCACCTCATACCCAAATGCTGGTTAGGTCCTTTAAAGGGCATAGAAAACTTCCTCTAGACACAGATTCCAAACTCTACACATTGATTCAGATAGCAAAGATAATTTCCTTCTAGGAACAGTTTCAGAGAAGAATTTAGTTCACTGGTGGAGAATGTTCTAGAGAACTGGACTGGACATGAAACAGGACCAGCTATGAAGTTAGTGGGTCTTTGACTGTGATAAGTAAAAGACTCTATTCTTGAGCACTTGTGGAGTACAAGAAAACAAAACCCTGGACTTCCATACTTAGAATTCATATACAGACTCTTATTATTCTGTTTTCTTGCACCAACAATGGCAGTGGTGCCACTTGAATTGTTTTTTATTTTATTTTTTAAAGATAACAATAAATAACCTTCAATAAAGAAGGTAATTGCCATTTCAATTCCTATTATAAGTAGAGAACCATCTCTTTTTAAAAATTAATTTATAAAATAAACAAGCATTTCCATAACATGGTATAATAAAAAAAGATTGTCCCTGAAATTGCAAATCTGTTATGTATAACTTGCTATTCATTTTAAATATACAATATGCCTGTCATATATCTTTTTTTCTTCCCTTCTCCACCCAACCCTAGAGATGGCTACCATTAGACAAAATACATATATGCATATGTATATGTATATATGTACGCAAAATCATTCAACACATAGTTCTACTTATCAATTCTTTCTCTGGATGGAGATAGTATCTTCCTTCATATGTCTTTTATAATCAATTTGGGTATTTATAATAGTATTAATAATAATTGGGCTATAATTTTGAGTTTTATTCTTCCTGATTTAGGTATCAATGTCTTATTTGTTATATAAAAGAAGTTTGGTAGGATCTTTTCTTTTCCTATTATTCCAGATAATTTATTTAATATCGGAATTAATTGATCTTTAAATGTTTCATAGACTTCACTTATAAATCCATCTGATCCTAGTGCTTTTTTCTTTAGAAGGTCATTTATAAATAAGAAAGAAGTCAAGAAAGTAAATGTAATTTTAGATAAGCTGGAGAAAATTTAATAGAAATAGAAAGGAATACACTTTTCCTCAGCAGTTATGATACCTTTACAAAGATTGATCACATATTAGTGCATAAAAATTTTATTGTTAAAAATAGAAAAGCAGTATCCTTTTCAGATCACAATACAATAAAATTATCTTTAATAAGGGGCCATAAAACATAGATTAAAATTAATTTGAGATTAAATACACTCATCTTAAAGAGTGAGTTAAAGAACAAATCATAGAAATAATCAATAAATTCATTAAAGAGAATGACAGTAATAAAACACATCTCTAAATGCTTGTATCAATAAAATAGAGAAAGGACAGATCAGCTAAATTTGATATGTAGTTAAAAAAAGACCAGGAAAAGAATTCACTAAAAATCCCCAATTAAACACTAAATTGGAAATCCTGAAAATTAAAGGTGAGATTAATAAAATTGAATTTAGAGAGTCATTGAATTAATAAATAAAACTAGGAGTTGGTTTTATGAAAACAACAACAACAAAAATAAAATGGACAACTATTTCTATAGACTAGTATTGTGAAGGTTGTGCCTCCTAAGACAACTAACCTGGCCAGAACGATCCAGTGCTAACAGGATGGTCTGACCTAAAAGCATTTATAAAGACTGTTATAGCAGTGAAGCAAATATAGATCTGAGAAGAATTGAGAGGCCACATGAAACCATTTGAGTATATGAATGTTTCATATGAGACAAATAATTAATTTCTTTTTTCCCTGAGGCAATTGTGGATAAGTGACTTGCCCAGGGTCACACAACTAGGGAATATTAAGTGTCTGAGACCAAATTTGAACTCAGGTCCTTCTGACTTTAGGGCTGGTGCTCTATCCACTGCGCCACCTAGCTGCCCTAACAAATACTTAATTTCAAACACTTTGGGGACATTTGTCCATTAATGGTATCAGGGAATTATGCAAGGGGACAGCCATGTAGTTACTGACTTGGCTAAGGAAGCTTATATGGACACTGAGACAACTCCATCCTACCTGGAAAAAAATTTAAGGAGACAAAGGAAAAGAAGGCAAGCTGTCCTAATACCTGAGCAGTATCATTAGAAGGAAAAAAGGAAGGTTGATATATTTCTTTTATTAAAATTATGGAGGAGAGAGCCAGATATAATCTACATGTATCCAGGGAAAAAATGTAACATTGTTAGCATAGAAATTAAGGGTGATAAAACAAACCAAGGAAAAAGGTTGTCTCTTCCATGAAAGTTTATGACTTCTAACACATTTTTGGTAGTCCTTTATATTGAACACCCCATGTATCAGTATTTGTGTTGGCTTGGTTTGGAATATCTCATTGAGTTCTTCCAAGATTTTTCTCTACCTCTTCAATCTCTACGATAGATCTACAGGATGTCAGTATCTTCATGATGGTCTTTCACCTTATACTCAGAATGAGTACTGTGAGATGTGAGGACCAAGTGTCCCATCAAATGATGTTTTCTGTTGCTCTTGGATATCAAATGCCAGATCTTTTATTTGCCTCTGCACTCTGAGAGCTATCTTTCTCTTTAGTTTGCTTGGTTCTTCTGCTTAAATATTGTTTTAAAACTTTTGTTGATGCATTTTGCTATTATGCCATATTTCTGGATATACTTTCTGTCCCTTCCCTACCCCGGGGAATCTTCCCTTGTAACAAAGAAAAATAGATATTGTGTTTTAATTTATGGTTCAATTATTCTATCAGTATGCCAAGTCATTGGTTGATGATTGAGTATTTTACTTTTAGAATAGAGTTAATGATTAAAGTTGAATTGAAATGGAATAATTTTTAACTCTCTTTGCCCCATTTTATGCTAATGTGCTCTATGCCATTGTGACACTAGAAGCAGATTGCACATGACTGAGGAATATTTTGCAATTTTCTTTATATCAGAGATTTGTTTAATGACTTGTCCAAGTCAAGGAATCAATTTCCTCTGGACCATTCAAGGAAATGAACTTTTCTCTACTTGCATAGGCATTACTCAAGTAGCAAATGTGGACATAGTATATCACTGAAATCATGAATGAAATGCTTTTAGCATGATTGAACTTTGCCAGAACTTATTCTCCAATGTAATAACCTTCAAGGACCATTGTCACCTCCACTGTCCAGTAATAGAGAAGAAATCTGATGGAAGGGCTCAGTTTTTCTGGTTGGGGATGTTATATACAAAATAAATGCAAGCTATTTTGGAGAGAGAGATAAGTCAAGTTTGAGCTTAGGAGGTGTCCAATAAGAAGTTGATGATGTGAGAAAGGAGCTCAGGACAAAGACTAAGGCAGGATGGATAAACACACATACACACACAAATATGCAATGTACATGAACTTTTATATACATTAGTGTACATGTACAATGTATACAAAACATGTATATATACATACATATACACACATTCATATATACATACATATCAATTATATATCTATCTGTATCTCTATGGAGATAATAATTAAAACTACTAGAACTTTTGAGATCACCAAAAGAGAGAATATAAAGAGAAAAGAGAACCCAGCATATAGCATTGGTGAGATACCATGGAACAGGGGGAGTGGCTTCAAAATAGTTCCTACAAATAGTCTTGATAACCTTGGGGAAAAAAAAAAGTTTTAGTTGTGTGATGAAGTCTTAAAACAGATTTCAAAGGGTCGAGAAGAAAATTAAAGGAAAAAAGAAAATGAAAGTTGTACAAATAGGTCTCCCCCCACCCCCTACACTTTTTTAGTCTTTTTGGGATACAGACATAGTATTGCTGGATCAAAGATTATGTATAGTTTTATAGACCTTTGGGCACAGTCCTAAAATGATTTTCAGATTGTTTGGATCAATTCACAACTCCACCAACAGGGCATTAGTGTCCCAGTTTTCCTATATCCTAGTGGCTTGGAATGTGAGAAAGTTTTGTAATAGTTGTTGTGATGAGTGGGTTAGAGCATTACTTCTAAAGGAGTAAAATAATTTCTTTGTTGCAGCAAGAATCTAGTTGAGATTAGATAACATAAAGTTATCCTGGACACCATCAACAGGCTTGTGTGACTTCCTCTGAAGTGCATGAGTTTCAATAGAGACTATTTATAACTAAATTGTATACTAAATTTTTCATAAATATAGAAGAATAGCCCTTTTAAGTAATAAGAGAACTTTCTGCCAGAAATCTTTGGCAAAGACAATGAAAAATTAAAAGAAGAAATTATTTATAAAGAAATCCTATGTAAATCCTATTAAATTTTATGAAAATAAATCTTACATCCAAATTCAGTAGATTAGTTGAGAGTGACTATATGAAGTACAGGCATAGTTGCTATGGAAACTTCTTCCTGATTGAAATAGGATCATCACTGGGAAATCATAACATGTTTGTGACCTCATATTTTCCACTTTCTTCTATGTCGGTCACAGGAGAGAGTAGATACAAGATAGAGATAAGCCTTATGTAGGGAAAGTTGTCCTGACAGAAAAATTGCTGGGACTTTGGATCCCTGAGACCAATGGGACGCATGACAAGGTAATAGCCTAGTTAGAGTAATTAGACCGGATATCTATTTCAAATAAAGATTTGAAGTAGCATAAGCGGACCAAGATTATAAACTTTAACTTCAGGATGAGCTGCTTCTTTGCTACAGAATGTTGCCTAAATGAGGAAAGCATGTAACCTGGTCATGGTTTAATGTATGCTGAAATGGATTACTCTAGTACAAGATGGCAAATAGCAATCCAGGAAGGTAAAAACATATAAGAGCCATTGGCGAGGAGATTAAAAGAAGTCAACAGTTAAGTTTCCTAGGATATAATAAAATCAGAGTATAGAGTAATCTTTATATCTTCCTTGCCTGAAAGAACCACAAATAGGTCCCAGCTCAACTGATTTGGGAACAAACTTAATTCAGATTGCTGAGATCTATCCTATAGTGTCTTAATCCACAATATTTGTTTATTCCCTTATCTTTTCTCATTTGAAAATACTACTCCTATGTAACCTTAATCTAGTTACTTTATTTTTAATTTTTTTGGTATTCATTTTCCTTCTTTGTGAAATAATATAATTCATCAAGCCATTCTCCAATTGACAAATGATCAAAAGATATGAGCATACAATTTTCAAATGAAAAAATTAAAACCATTTATGGTCATATGAAAAAATTCTCTAAATAATTATTTATCAAAGAAATGCAAATTAAGACAACTCTGAGATACCACTACACACTTCTCAGATTGAATAAGATGACAGGAAAAGATAATAATGAATGTTGGAGGGGATGTGGGAAAACTGGGACACTAATGCATTGTTGGTGGAGTTGTGAACTGATCCAGCCATTATGGAGGGCAATTTGGAACTATGCCCAAAGGGTTATCACACTGTGCATACTTTTTGATTCAGCAGTGTCTCTAATAGGTCTATATCCCAAAGAGATCATAAGAAAGGTAAAAGGACTTATTTGTGCAAAAAATGTTTGTAGCAGCTTTTTTTTTTTTTTTTTTTGTAGTGGCAAGAAACTGGAAACCAAGTGAATGCCCATCAGCGGGAGACTGGCTGAATAAGTTGTGGTATATGAATGTAATGAAATATTATTGTTCTATAATGATCAGCAGGATGATTTTAGAAAGATCTGAAGAGACTTACATGAACTGATCTAAGTGAATTGAGCAGAACCAAGAGAATACAGTACACGTGAACAACCAGATTATGTGATGATCAACTCTGATGGTCCATGGCTCTTTTCAACAATGAGGTGATTCAGGCCTTGATGGAGAGAGCCATCGGCATCCAGAAAGAGAACTGAATGTGGATCACAACATAGTATTTTCACCTTTTTTGTTGTTGTTTGCTTGCATTTTGTTTTCTTTCTCATTTTTTCCTTTTTGATCTGATTTTTCTTGTGCAGCATGATAATTATGGAAATATATGTAGAGAAATTGCATGTTTAACATATTATTTTACTTGTCATCTGGGGAGGGGATGGGGAGAAGGGAGGAAAAAATTTGGAACACAGAGTTTTGAAGGGGTGAATGTTGAAAATTATCTATGCATATGTTTTGAAAATAAAAAGCTTTTATCAAAAGAAATAAAAGAAAAGGTTACAAGCCAAAACTAAAAAAGAAAAAAGAAAGAAAGAAGAAATAATGTAATTGAAACAAATTTTCCCCTGAATTTTCTTTCTGGAGTTCATCTGATATTCAATAACTCTATGATTTCCACCCTCATGGATTGCCATTGTAGCAATTCCTGCATTATGTAGCTAGCTGATAGAGTGGATAGAACCCTGGACCTGGACGCCAGAACAAGTGAGCTCAAATCCATCCTTAGACACGTCTTAATTCTGTGACTATAGGCAAGTCACTTGAACGCCTCAATTTCTTTGACTCATTTCCTCAATTATTCCATAATAACAGTACTTACTTCAAAGCATTATTTTAAGGTTCAAATGAGATAATATTTGCAAAGTGTTTATCACAGTGTTTGGGATATGGTAGATGCTTAATAGATGTTTATTTCCTTCTTGATGGGTTAAAAATCTCTCCTATCTTTGTAGCATATATATCTCCGTATACACACAAACACACACACACACACACACACACACACATACACACACACACCTTGTGTTGTTTTCATACCTTGTACCTCAGAGGCCATCCGTAGCTGACCTTACCACACATTGCTTATTTGTTCTTCCGTTGTCTTTCAACCTTTATCTCATTACAATAATAATATTCCTCAAATCCATTTTTTGTACCTCAGCATAGGAAAAACAATACTACCTACTGCTTAGAGGCCATTATAGACTTCCTTGGGTAGGCAGGAACAAAAGAACATAAGTTCTCAGTGCCTCATCTATTCTCTTTTGCTGCCAGGCTATAGTTGCCTTTGCCTCTGAGAGCAATTGGGAATTGTACTGGACATAGATGAAAATCATCTGACTTTCTTAAATTTTGATCACCACTATCATTCTGGCATTTTGTCCCCTGTTTTCAATGACAATCAGAGCAATGTGTACCATACTAGGAAAATTCTACCTGTCTGTACTCCTTTTCTTTGCACATCTATTCCTGGCTATTAGTGGGCAGCTTGTCAAAATATTGTGTCTTCCTACAATTTCAACAGGATTGTAATGTCTTATAAAGATATAAGTGAGAAATACATGTTCTTCCATGTTATTTAATTAATATCATTATCACATATTGAAAATCTTCAATCTAAGTCATACCAAGGATAAAGCCACAAATTTAAAGGAATAAAAGAGATTCCATTCAGACTCTACTATGACAATTAAGTTTGACAGCTGTATATCTCTGAGGAGGAAGATTTCTCATAGAGGAAAGATCTGAAAGAAGAGTTTTTATTTTTCTCTGGAAAGAAAAAGAGCTAGAGGAGATGGAATCATGTCTCCTTAGTTTAGGTGGGGAAAGAGACTAGCATCAAAACTAAATCTGTCAGGAAGCATTTATGAAGCACCTAGTGTGTATTAGGCACGATGCTGTGTTCTGAGGTTATAAAGAAAGACAAAAAGTTTGTGTTCTTAAGGAGCCCACAGTCTAATTATGAAAGCAGTTATGAAACATTAAAACAATTATGTGCAAACACGATATATTCAGAATATATTGGAGATAATCAACAGAGAGAATGTAGTAGCATTAGTGGGGATCTTGTAAAAGGAGAGATTTTAATCGGGATTTAAAGGAAGCCAAGAAGCAGGAGACAGAGACGAAGAGGGGACAGCCAGTGAAAATGGCTGGAGTTGGAAGATGGAGTGTGAGGCCAGTGTCATTAAAAGGCAAGATACTTAGGTAATGAATAAAGTGTAAGAAGTTCAGAAAGGTCAGAGGAGGACCAGGTTATGAAGGACTTTGGGTGTTAAATGATATTTTATATTTGGTCTGGGAGGTAATAGGGAACCATTGGACTTTATTGAATGTTGGGGTTGGGAGGGTGTGAAATGGAACATGATCAGACCTACACTTTAAAGACCAGTTTGACAGTTGGGTGGAGAATGGGCTGAGTGGGGAGAGACTTATAGGAGTGAGATTAATTGGTGTTCTTGAGACCTTTCAGTCATGTCTAATCTTCATCATCCCATTTTGAGGTTTTCTTGGCAAAGATATTAGAGTGGTTTGCCATTTTTTACATTTTACAGATTCATTTTACAGATGAGGAAGTTGAGGCAAACAGGATTAAGTGACTTGCACAGGATTACATAGCTAGTAAGTATCTGAGGCCAGATTTAAACTCAGAAAGATTCATCTTCCTGACTTTAGACTATTTCAATAGTCCAGGAGTGAGATGATGAAAGGTCTAAACTAGGGTGATATCAGAAGTGTAGGAAGAGATAGGAGATGGCGATCAAAGGGATCAAAGTGATTTGACCTACCTTATATATATTGTCTTCTGTCATTTGCAGCTCTCTCCCTCAGAGTATCTTGCTGCTTTAGCAAGGGTCACTTCCCTGCCCCGTATGTTGGCAATTGATGGGTTGGCTGGCCCTTTAATTCTTAGGTGATAGTCATGAAGGCTGGGCTGGAAGCAGTCTTGGTGGTCTTACGGTGGGGCAGTGCTACCTCTCCCAGGACTCTTGTGCATATTTGTCTGTTGGTGACAACTGGTTAGCAGATTTTGCTGATGTTGATGACCTGTCTCTCCAAAGATTTCTTCTCTCAATGATGACAATGAGGGCTGGGCTGGAAGGAGCTCTGGTGTTTTAGGAAGGCTTCTGGCTTGTCATCGTCAAATCTAATGGAAAATGATCAAGCTGGTGGTAAGCAGTTTGACTTGACTGAAACATGTTGCCTTCTGTAACTTCCTCAAGGTAGTTTGCTGCTTTAGGTAGATTGCCTACTATTGCCTCTGCATCTTAGAATCCTGAGCTTCCTTTTAGGATAGGAGATTAGGAAGGACAAATTACCATATGCAGCTTTTCATGAAGAGATCATTAAACAGTAAGAAGTTGATTATTAGCAGAAAGTGGCTACCATTTTGAATCCATTTAATCATGAAAATAAGTCTGGCCAACTTAATGTATGTAGGCCATCAGGGCAGATACCAAGAGTAAATGGATGACTTTGGGGAGAGGTGTAAGTATAATTCAGTAAGGGCCTTAGTAATTTTTTGTGACCTGGATCAGTTATGTATAAAGTCAGTTAAACCTGAACCTTTTTGACTCTTGTTCACTCTCTCCCTTTCTCCCTTCCTCCCTCCTCCTTTCCCTCCCCTGAGGACCAGCATAGGGAGAGATTTAGAACTGAAAAGGAGCCTAAAGGTTATCCAATCCCCTCATTTTGTAGGTGATGAAGCCGTGCCCCCAAAAGGTAAGTGAATTGTTCAAGATCACACAGACATCAGAGACAAGATTTGAACACAGATTTCTTTACTTCAATTCCAACATGTTTTCTGCTGTACCATGATGCTGTGAACCATTAGATATATGGATGGATGGATGGATGTGTGCACACATATATACAATGACAAAATAACTTGGAGAACTGCCTATCTGATTATACATCCTAATCTAGGCAATTTGGGTTCTTTATCCACATAATCACAGAAATACAGCACAAAAGACAAGGAGTCCATTTGTACACCACAAGGTACATTTCCTGACCTTTATTCTTATCTACGGAATTCTCTGCTTTTTTCTCATTCTCATTCCATATTCCTTGTTAGAACTCCTATTCTTAAGAAGCCCACAGGATTCTTTGCTGTGCTTAGAACATATTAAACAGTTGAATCTTGCCCTCTGGAAATGAAATCAGCTTCTGATGGGGATTGACTACAGTCTCCAGGCTAATTCCTAATGGTTTCAGAGGACAGCATTTTGCTGATTTATTGCTTATTGTTTAGTCAGGCAGCAAATAAAGGTAACCATTCTTGTGTAAGTAATCACATGGGGATCCCCAAGAGACACAGACTGGCCAAATTGTTGGGCAAACATGCCTGGGGAAATAAACTTAGTGTTTGAAATTCAGGTGATGAAAAAGAAAATGCAGTTGTATTTCTGGCAAATGTTACTAGAGGTAGTGTGTGGAATCATTTTTCAAAAAAGTAATTAAATAGACATATATACATATGTCTATACATATGTATGTATATTACACTTGCCTATAATATGCATATAAATATCATCTATGTGCCAGCAGCACTGTGATTTGTAGGTGATTTAGTGGTTAGAATAGGTCACTTACTTCTTTAACAGAGTTCTTTGGATGGTATAGAGAACTCTTGGAGAATCTTAGGAGAATTATGAGGAGATTATGGAGACTACAATCATAGATCTCCTAATAACACTTGCATTGTTCAGCTGTCACCCCATTTCGATGCTAGTAACTATGGGACTTTGAACAATTTGTTTATAATTTTTATGATGCTCCATTTCCTCATCTGGAAACTGGGAATAATAGTACATTCAGTGCCTTTGTTATAGGTTTGTTTTGTGGAAATACCCTCAATTCTAAGCTAATCCAAGAATATGCTTGGCTACTTCTTTATTTATAAATAAAAATAAAATTTTGAAAATATTTTTCAGTCAACTAAACTTCTACCCTAATCCATCAATTTTTGGATTGGATCAAAAAGTATTTATTTAATAAACTGAAGAAGCATCCTTTTCTATAAGTAGTTATTGATATATCTATTAAAAATTAATATCCTAGGAAAAAAGAAATGTTAAAGTTCTCACTATATGGATTATTAGCAATCAATTGAAAATAAAAAGGTCTAGCCTAGTCAAATTTACAAATCTACTTTATTAAGAACCTTTTATACTCCAAGCACAGTGCTAAGCACTGAAGATATAAGGAAAGGCAAAAAAAAAATCTCAAGGAACTTGCAGTTCAGCGAGGAGATAACATGCAAATAACTATTTATGAATAATATATAGACAAAATAAATTCAAACTTATCTAGAATTAGCTAGGATTTAGGAAAGACTTCTTATATACAGTGACATTTTATCTGGGATCTGAAGTCAGGAGGTAGAGATGAGGAAGGAGAGAATTCCAGACATAGGAGCCAGCCACTGAAAATGCCAGGTGAACAGAGATGTAGTGTGTTATGGGAGTAGCAGTAAGGAAGTCAGTGTTACATAAATAATTATTTTATCTATAAGCAAGATCATAGAGTTGTCTTAAACCATTGATATGAATACACATTTTTTTTTTAATTTCTGGAAATACAATACCATACTATTTTACTCATTTAGGATACAAATAAAATTCTTTTGTAAGAATACTTTTCATTCACTTTGAAAGATAAAGATTATAGTGATTTTATAAAGAAAGTCACTTTCAATTTTCTTTTTCTGTGATTTCTGCTTCTTTCCAGTCATGCCGGGAAACTAGTCTTTTCCATGTCTCACTAACTGCTGTTCTTAACTGTTTCTTTCAAGACTCATTTCTCATAAAATTCTCTTTATGATGTTTCTTTATTAAATAATAGTTGGCAGTACTTTTAAGAAAGTTTTCTCTAATCTTCTTTTTCTGTTTTATCCAAGCCACATTCATATCCTCTATATTTTTCATTTTCTCAGAAAGTTCCAGTTCTGAATGCCAAATCCTAAATATTACATTTGGGTCATAAAGCTATAATAACCATGTATAACTACAGCTTCTGTAGCAGAGGCCTATGAAAAAGGGGATACATTCTAACTAGAAGATACCCATGGTATAACAGATGGTTCTTTTAATTGGAGAGAAGAATTTTTGCAGTTTAACTTCAATATAGTGTTTACCTTGAGACAGATATCATGCTCACCCATTATAACTCTACTGAGAGTATCATCACATTTCCTTTTGTTGCCCCATAGCATTGCATGTGAATTATCCCAAAATAGATGTTTGAACAAATCAATTTGCCTTTGCTATTTAATAGTTTTTTTTTAAAGCAAATAGTCTTATTTAGAGTGAATACTTGTATGAGTGATGTTCTCTGAATTTTGTGCTTTATTTCATATTGGGTTGCAAGTTTGCAGAGGTGCTGATAATATTTTCTCCCAAATGTTTGTGTTTGAGTTGATCAGAATATTAGCTCATTCAGGTTGGGAATTGTTTTGTTTTTGCATACTTCCTCACATGCAGTTGGTGGTTCATAAATGCTTGTTGATTATTCCTTCTTAGTTTAGTATGTCCATGTCACAGTGCATGATGTGGAAGTGGAGCTCAGGAGAAAGGGTAGGGTTTCATTTATTAATGAAACGTCTACATGGAGATGATGATTGAATCCATTGGAGCCCTAAAATCACCAAGTAAGAAGGGATAGAGAAGAAAGGCAATAAAAAAGTCTTGGAAGAAACCCACAGTTATGAAGATATGTGAAGGTATGTGAGGTTCAGAAAAGACATTTTAGAAAGAATAATCAGATTAGTAGGAGGAGAACCATGAGAGTCTAATGAAAACTCAGAATTTAGAGCTAAGAGAAGAACGTAGTCAATAATATCTAGTGTTACATAGGAATCAAGAAAAATAGTTCATGAAAGGCTAATAGATCACTTGTTACTTTGGAGATGGTAGTTTAAGTTGAATAATGAAGTCAAGATTCCAGAAAAGTTTCAAAGAGAAAAGAAAGGATGTAGAGGCACTGAATGTGCCTTTTTCAGCCTTTTAGTATTGAATTTAGCTGAGAAAGGAAAAAAAAGATACAGCATTATAGCTAACAGAGATGGTAAGATCTAGCGAGGATTTATTAAAAATAGAGCAAATGAACATGTTTCTTGGAATCATGAAAGCAACAACTAGATATAGAGGGATTGAAGTTTAGAGGATTGCTAGGAGGTGCAATCTTCTGGAGAAGAAAGGAGGTTATGGGTAGAATAATCTCTTCTCAAACTATTGTTCAACTTAGAGCTCTAGCCTAAGGTATTGCACAATGTTGTCACAACTTTAACATTCATTTTGTAACTTGTAGAATATTTGGCACCATATTACCATCCCGAAGATGAATCCTGTGTTAATATAAAATATTTAATGGGACCAAAGGCTCAACAGTCTCATCTTATTTATTTAATATAATATTCTTTAATGTTTCAATAACAATTTGTTTAAAATCATAATGTGCTAAAAATTCTGATGTATAAGAAATGGTTACCAGGATCCAGCTCCATTGGTGCTAGGAAGAAAAGTGAAATAAGTTGTTTCATTGAAAAGCAATTTAAATGACGTCTTTCTTTACTAGGAGATAATAAAACAAACAAAGAAAATTACAGTGCTCTTCTATTCACATCTGTTATTTTGAATCTGATTCTCATAGTTATACCGTTGAGAAATGAATATGTTATAGTTACCATCATTGAGATTCAGACATTTAATTGTCAAAGAAGCATAATTTTTGTTCCCTATTGGTTCAAAGTTATTGGAAAACTGAAGCAATACTTGTACCCAATTATCTTCCTCAAAAGATTTTTTTCTTACTCCTTTAGCTAAGGGTGATAGTCCTTTTTTTTGGTTAAGGATGTATTGATACCTTTTGTTTCTCCATCACAGTTATTTCACTAATACCATTCCTCTCCCCATCAATGAATCATGCTTTATAGTAGAGAAAAATAGCTAAGGAAAACAAACCTACATTGAAATGACACAGAACATGTTCCATTTACTTCATCCATTGTCTTCCACCTTAGAGTGAAAAGAGAGGTATTTTATCATCTATTCTTTAACACTGAGACTGGTCATTGCAATTCAGTAGTCTCTTAGTGTTATTTTAATTTTCATTATTGTAATAATTGTGTATATCGTTCTGCAAGTCTTCTATTTTCCTGAATTCTTCATAGTCATCATTGTTTTAGTTATACTTTAATTGTTCTTCATCAGTTTGTTTTTCAATATTTCTCTTAATTCTGCATATTTATTGTTTCTTAAAGTCCAGTTGTGTACTTTTATACAACACAATTTGTTCAGATGTTTCTTAATATACACTTATTTCTGATTTCTTCTCCTTTTTATTTTTTTCTTCTGCTTCTCTTTCCTTCTTTTTATACTCTTCATTCTCCTCCCCTTTCTTCTCCTTCTGCTTCTTCTGCTTTGACTTCTTTTCCATCTCCTGCTTCTTTTTCTTTTCCTCCTTCTTTTATTCATCTTCTTGCTCCTTATCCTCCTCTTTCTCTGAAAGGACCTTTGCCCAGGACCTCAGCTTTTCTGTCTTAACTATCTGTAGCTTTTTTCTTTCTTGATCACTTGATCCAAATACTAGAATTTCTACTTTTGGTTTTTCTTACATTACATGATGTGTGAATCCAGCCAATCAGGACTAAATCATCCCCTTCTGCACCTTGTCTGTCTTGGAATATCATTCCAATTAGCTGTTGACCTATCCTAGGGAAACCAGTTATCTTTAGGCTACTGCTGCTATATCAAAGAATTCACTTCTTAAACCATTTTTGAAAAAAAAAGGGGGGGGAAGTTTCTCTAGTGGAATAAAATTAATGCATATTTTAGAACTAGAAAGAAGGTCTTCTTTTCTCCTGTATCATGGAATAGATAAAAAGGCACTATGGACATCACCCCATTGCTGCCTTCCTTATTTCCTCTTTATCTCTTGACAATGGGAAATGAATTGGCCAGTAATAAACTTCAGGGATTGAGAGGTTGTTTCTCTCTTGATTTGGGAAAATCCTCCTCATTTATTTGTTTGTCTTTTTGTCCTAAACAAGTCTGTGAAAACAATGATGTAATAATGTAATGTATTATTACAATAATGTAAACCCATCTAGGTTTATGGGCTACTTGAAATCTGTTAATCAGGTTAAAAACCTTCATTCCAGAGAGACTCCATTCTCCACCTCTGGGGAGAGCATTCTGTTAAAAGGTCGAGCTTAATGTAAAATCTCTTTCTACACATCTTGCCCTCTTGTGAAAGATCTATGAGATTGTTTCTAACTGAATCTTAGTCTCTGTGTCCCCATCCTTCCAGTTTTTCTGATCTCAAATTGGATCATTTTAAATATCATTCTCTCCACTCTGATACTCAAATATCCTTACACCCTGTTTTCTTCTTTTTTTTCTGAGTAGTTTTCTTACATATAGAGAAACAGAAATTAAAAAGGACCTGAGTGATTTCACTTTTATCCATTGCTATAATCACATTCACTCTAAGTAGCAGGTCTATTCCTTCACTGCTTTGTTTGCCCCAGCAGAACTATAAAATCTCTTCTTGCTGCTTGTTGCATTTGTCACAAGACTCAGCTCATTCGGGTTTTCTGACACTTTTCTTGAAGAACTTATATTTGTTCTCCAATTCCCTCATTCCTATCATCCAGAAGTGTTCTTTTTAAAACTAAGCTCATTGGAAAGCTCCCTCTGCAAATATATACATTTTTAAATTCCCTTTTCCCTTCTCATTGGAATAATTAGTGATATCTTTAGAATTTTGCTCCTCAGAGCTTCTTATGCCCCTTAACTTGTTTTTTAATGTCTACTTACTCGTACTTATCTATTCCCTGAACTTTTCATGACAGGCTTCTCTCTTAGTCAATGGAACTTTCTCCTAGAACATTCAGTGTTATAAAATATCTGCTCTGCAATGAGTGGAGAATTTTGGTCATCTGAAACCACCTTGAATGTGGCATGGGGGTATCCAGAGAGGGCTCAAGGCGCAGCCTCTTTCCTTGTTTGGCTAATCCTGCTCTTTTGTCCAATAGACTTCAAAAGCCACCTGATCTGAGTTCCGGAAATTGCCCTTTCTGCCTCCTTTGTTCTAAATGATCTCATATCATTCTCATAGTAATATTATCACTGGATTTTTGCTTCTACTGAATACTGACCTAAAGACATTCCCTTATGAACCAATAGTAGAAATCCATTTCCAGTCTTGCCCTTGAATCCTGACTGAGGTCTGTTAGAATAAGAAATTTGTGCGGCAGCTAGAATGGTGCAGTGGATAGAGCACCAGCCCTGAAGTCAGAAAGACCTGAGTTCAAATTTGGCCTCAGACACTTAACACTTTCTAGCTGTGTTCCCTGGGCAAGTCACTTAACCCCAATTGCTTCAGCAAAAAAATAAAAAAAAAAGGAATTTACATCTTGGGTATTGGGGTCAAATAGGAGCAGCCAAGCTGCAAAGTTAACTGACTTTTTTTCCAAGTCACAAGCTCTGTGCTGTTCATCTAGATTCCATCTTCATAGTTTCAGAGTTTTTATGCAGTCAATTATCTAGCTATAATTTATTGTTCAGGTAATGTGGTTAGGGCATAATCATCTACTCACATCTTAAAAATGTTTAAATTTTCTTTCTTTAGATTAAATCTTTAGATTTAAATAGAATCAGAATAGGTTCAAATTCTGTTTTTTTAGCCCTTGGAATTTAGCTTTCACTCTTCCTTCTGTCTGGATATTTATAAGAACCTAATATAGTTAAGTTGCAACATCATATTTTACCAGTATATGCTTTGCTATTGCTGTTTAGTCATTTTTCAGTCATATCCAACTCTTTGTGGCCCTAATTTGGGGTTTTCTTGATAAACTACTCTCTGGAGTAGTTTGTTATTTCCTTCTCCAACTCCTTTTTACAGGTGAGGAAATTGAGGCAGCAAATGGATTAGGTGACTTGCCCAAAGTCTAGCACAGCTAGTAAGTGCCTGAGACCAAATTTGAACTCAGGAAAATCAGTCTTCCTGATTCTAGTCTGGGTGGTCTGTGTACTGTTCCACCCAGGAGCTAGCTAATCACAGATTTCATAGAATTTAAAGTTACAGCTATATAGTCCAACTCATATTCTAAAAAAGAATTCCCAATGCAATATCCCTAACAAAGAGACATCTAAGAGTTCTTTTGGGGAGGAAGCCCATTGCCTCCTGAGGCAGCCCATTTTGGCTTGACATGGCTCTAATAGTTAAGAAATTTTTCCTGGCATCAAGTTTAAACTTTGGTACTTTTCAACATCTATTCATTGTTCCTGCTTCTATTCTCTGTGGCCAAGTCAAATCCCTCTTTCAGAAAATGTCCCAACAAGTAACTGAAATAAACTGTTATGTCTTCTAGCTCTTCTGTCCTCTAAGCTACATATACCCAATTACTTCAACCATTTCTCCCATGGTATGGAATCTGGGTGTTCTTCAACTTATCAGTGCCCTTCTTAAACTGCAGTGTCCAGAATTAAATTTGACATTCTAGATAGAGTCAGAGCAGTAATACAGCATGATTATTTCCTCCTTGTTCCTGGAAACTCTATGTTGCTTAATGTAGCTCAAGTTCACATTAGCATTTTTTATCTGCCACATCTCATTGCTGATTTATATTGAGCTTACCATCTATTACATCCCACAAATCTTGTTTCAAGCAAAATCTTTTATATCCATGGCTCTAATTACCTGTTCTGATGAAACTGATCTTCTGTATGTGTGTATAAGACTTTAGGTTTATTTCTATTGAGTTTCATTCTATTGAATTCAAACTATCAACTTGTCAAGGTCTATCTGAATTCTAACTCTTGTCATCTATTGTGTTAGCTTTCCCTTCCAACTTTGTCATCTGAAAACTTGGCAATAAGCATACCAACCATACCTCTCTCAAAGTCAATGTTAAAAACTATGTTGGACCAAGCACAAATCCCTGGGGAACTTGACCTTAAACTTTTGCATTTGGCATTAATCCATTGTTTAACCAATTCTGAATACCTCTAAACAACTGCAACAAAAACAACAGCAGCCATAAAACAAACATTTAGATAGTGTTTTAAAGTTTACAAAGACTTTTCTTTACAATTATGATCTCATTTTATTTTCCTTTTTTTTTCTAGTTTCACTTTACCAATGAGGAAATTGTGAACAGAGGCTAATTGATTTACACAGAGTCTCGTAGGTAGTAAGTGTTAAGATTGTGGTTGACTCATCTTCCTGACACCAGATCCAACATTCTATCCATTGTGCAGAATCACACTTAAATTGTATACAGGGAAGCTATTCCATGCATGCCTTTGATAATGTATTACTTGCAGTATTTTGTGAGTTGAGACTGCCATAATTATACCACAACCTGACCTACATTTCTCCATATATTTTATAAAAATAGCATAAGATAGTGTACCCTATATTTATCATATATTGGATATTTTATTATTATATTTGAGTGGTAAGCTCTTTTCTTAAAATGAAAGATACCTGTGATTTATTGGGTTCATTATCTTTCAAAAATAGGTATTTCTATTTAATGCATTTTTACTTTTAGTTATATAGCTGGGGTGCCAGCCCTTGAGAATTATATCTCATTCAATTTGAGGAATAATATAGAGTGGGACTAAATACATTGCTTTCATCAGTATATTTGGATTTGAAATATCATGAAAAAATTCTGGTCATGTTTGCTTGGAAGATATTAATGAACCCAGAGAATACTGTAGGTAATATATTATTAAAGACAGGCATGGAATAGCTTCCTTAAATACCACTTAAGTGTGAATTCATTTGCATTTCAGGTTCATATCTCTGTTAGAATTAACTAGATGTAGGCTTTCAATCAATTTGTTAAATGAATTTCTCACTGTTTAAAAGGTGTAATATGCTCATGACAGTAGATTTTTGTCACCATCCTTTCTTTTTTTCTTGCCTGCATACAGATCTCAGCTTCCTTCTGGAGTTAAAATTCAAGAGGTTATTTTACAAAGAGATGCTGATTTATGAATGGAGCAATCTTTTATGTTTGGGACAGTTGAGGTTGGTAGAGAAGGATGGTCATTCTTTATAAGGAATTGAATATGTGTCCCATGAATTTACCACTCAGGAATTTATTTCATGCACAAGAGTCTCAATATCTTATGTTGGGATAATCTGTTGTCATGGATCTTTCTCCTTTCTCTGGCACAAACCCCACAAAGCCATCTTTTTCTATGGTGAGTAAAGTACTGGGATTTTTCAAATGGGCAAAGCAAATCATATATACACACATGCATATATATGTATGTGAATATTTATGTATATATGTATATATATAGTCATTTTTTTAGTTTTAAAGATAAGCTAAAACATTAAAAAAAACCCAACTAGATCTAATGACAAATCAGATTTACTTGGGACTTATATTCTTTATACCATAAAGGGAAGCAGGACACTCTTCAAATTCTTCCTCAGTCACTGCATCCCTAGTCAAATAAATTAATGTACTTGAATCCGTTGTCTCATATATAAAATGCTGATGATAATACTTTGTTATCCTCAAAATGAGGCTTGGGCTGTGGGTGGGCAAGCAAAGAATAGGTAATTTTTTAAAAAATATATTAGTAAGGGGCAGCTAGGTGGCTTGTGGATAGAGCACCAGACCTGAAGTCAGGAGGACTTGAGTTCAAATCTGGTCTCAGCCACTTAACATTCCATAGCTGTGTGACCCTGGGCAAGTCACTTAACCCCAATTGCCTTAGCAAAAAGCAAAAAACAAAACAAAAAATATATATATTAGTATGGATGTTGGGGGGTATTTTTAAAAATTTCTTAGAAAACTGATATTTAATATCTGTGCAATTGGATTAATTAAAATAATGCCCGATTATCCATTAGTGAATTATCCATAACCAGGGATTATCTGTGCCTCATTTTTAAGCCCAGGAACCGTTACACTTTTGAGTATTTCTAATGTTGTTTATGTTTATGTCCCTAGAACGTAAATTTATTATAAAAATCAGCTAGAGCCAAAACTAGTGATGAAAGTGAACCTGAAAAAATAATGGTATATACAGAAACATTTTTGAGTATTTATGATGTTATTTGTCAAATTTTGACAGCACAATGTTTGCATATAGTAATTGCTTTATTAAGCATTTGTTTAAATGGTTTGGATTGAATTAAATATATGAACAAGTAATAACAGAGGATTTGGATTCCTGGTTCCCAGTTTATTCTTTCTGCTTTCAGAGATAGAGGTAGGGTTGGTATTTTTGAAAGAATACCTGGCTGCTGTTAAGCCCGTGCTTCCTTGAGGCATGGCTCTATTGCAAGTTGTAGCTTTGGGTACCATAGTGATTTCTTTCTTGGAAGGATTTCCCAGGACTCATCCTCCTTATAGGCACCTGGTTGCCTGGAGAGCATGGTCTTGTGTCAAAGTGTAACTATGATTGTTGTAGTTGTTTCCAAGATATTGATTCCCAGCAGGCTCTGCCCTTCTAAACTCCTAATCTTGGGCTATATCCCTTTGTCACTATATGCTGGGAATTAGCAGTTCTCTTCTCCTGAGAAATTTTCAGAGACCAGAGTTCTTTCTTGACCAGTGGAATCTAGTCTTTTGGTAAAAAATGAAAACAAATTATGACCTGGCTACATGTATTTCTTATATGTGTACTTCTCCATATTCCTTGCATGTGTCCAGTCTTCTCGCTGACCTTGTTTGTAGTTTCAATTCAAATGTGCCCCCAAGGTTTATGAAGGAAATATTTCATTGCTACTTTTCTTATTATCCTGTTTCATTGTTTTTGCTTTGAAATAATTGTACTCTAATTACCAGTGAAGTTCATGAGATAATTTTTTAGGGAATAAAGACCCACAGAGTAACTTAAGGTGCTACATCAAATTGTGCAATAAAAATCTCTCAACCAAAAAAAAGTACGAAAATAAAAATTGTTCTGCTTTTAGTGCTAGTAGTTGATTATTTCCCTGGTTCTCCTCTGGCCCCTTCACCAACTTGATGCCTGCTGAAATAACAAATTGGTACTGGGAATACATTGAAAAGAACATAATACTTTGTTTTTTCTTTCTCAATTCCCACAAAGTGAACTTGAAGTCAAACACAATTTGTATGCCTATCTTCAACCTTAAAGTCACAACAAAATAAACACTGTGCAACTGATGTTTCCTTGATGATAATAAAAGTCACAGATTAAAAGCTAGAAAGGGCCTTGGAAATGAAGTTGTTATTTGTATAGCCAAGCAGGTAATTAGGTAGTTAAGAAGATGGAGTAGTATCTATAATAATGAAGACCTGAGTTCAAATTTGTCCTCAGATAGTTATTAACATTGTGACCCAGGAAAATCACTTTAAGTTTAGTCTTCAGTTTTGGTTATGTAAAATGAGGATACTAATAGTTCTCATCTCCCAGGGTAGTTGTGAGGATAAATGAGATATTTATAAAGTGTTTTGCAAACTTTAGAGTGTTATCTAAATGACATTATTGTTGTTGTTATTATCATCATCATTATTATTTTTAGGACCTAGACCAAATCTCTAAACTTTTCCTGGTATACAAAAGGTTTTATTTTTATATATTATGAGGAAATTGTGTCCAAGAGATATGGTTCTTTGCTACTAGAGCACTAAATAATTATATGAATTTTTCATTCAGCCTCAAGCCCATAGTTCTGACTTGGTCATTAACTTTATAACCTCAAACAGTTGCCATCTGTTTTGGATATTTTATGTTAAAAGCAATTAACATTGTACTCTTTATTGTAGATGCAAGTTTGCCATAAATATTTCTTATTAATTTATCATTATCCCCAATTCAAGCATTGTTCTGCTTGAGAGAAAAAAAATGTCCCAATTGGCAGAGTTCTCTCATGTCTTCAGACATCTTTCTCATAAAGGTAATTTGAAGCAAAATTTGTAGTGTTCTTAATAATGATATTTACAATAGTTACTTAAACATGGAGAATCATTTTCTTAAAACTACTCAGTCCCACTTTGAAAGCTCTCTTAAAGAAAAAGAAATTAAAGGAATTAGGACATGTAATGAGAAAACCAAGTTATCACTCTTTGCAAATGATATGATGGTATACTTAGAGAATCCTCGAGAATCAACTAAAAATGACTAGAAACAATTCACAACTTTAGTGAAATTGTAGGATACAAAATAAATCTAACATAAATCATCAGCATTTTTATATGTTACCAGTAAAGTCCAGCAGCAAGAGATATAAAGAAAAATTCCATTTAAAATAGCTGTAGACAATATAAAATATTTTCCAAGGCAAAGTCAGGAGCTATATGAACACAACTCCCACACAAATAAAATCAGATCTATTAAATTGGAAAAATATCAAATGTTCATGGCTGAGTTAATATAATAAAAATTACTTAATCTACTTATTCAGTGCCATTCCAATCAAACTCCCAAGAAATTATTTTAGAACTAGAAAAAATAATAACAAAGTTCACCTGAAAGAATAAAAAGTCAAGGATTTCAAGGGAATTAATGAAAAAAATGCAAATGAAGATGGCCTACCTGTACCACACCTAAAACTATATTATAAAGCATCAGTACTGGCTAAGAAATAAAATAGTTGATTAGTGGAATAGGTTAGGTTCACAACTCACAGTAGTCAATGACTATAATGATGTAGTGTTTGATAAATCCAAAGACCCAGCTTCTGAGAAAAGAACTCACTATTTGACAAAAATTGCTGGGAAAATTGGAAATTACTATGGCAGAAATTAGGCATTAACTTACACCTAATACCCTATACCAAGATAAGGTTGAAATGGATTCATGATTTAGACATAGTTATATTATAAGCAAATTAGAAGAACAAAGGATAGTTTACCTCCCAAATCTGTGAAGAAGGAAGGAGTTTGTGGCTAAAGAAGAACTTGAGTACATTATTAAATGCAAAATGGATAGATTTGATTATATTAAATTAAAAAGTTTTTGTATAAACAAAACCAGTTCTGGCAAAATTAGAAGGGAAGCAATAAACTGAGGAAAATTTATATTCAAGGATTTTGATAAAGGCCTCATTTCTAAAACATGTAATTGATTCAAATTTATAAGAATTCAAGCCATTCTTCAATTGATAAATGGTCAAAGAATATGAATAGACAATTTTCAGATGAAATTGATACCAGTTTTAGTCATATGAAGAGGTGCTCTAAATCACTGTTGATCAGAGAAATGCAAATTAAGACAGCTCTGAGGTACCACTACACACCTCTCAGATCGGCTGAGATGATAGGAAAAGATAGTGATGAATGTTGGAGGGGATGTGGGGAAACTAATACATGTTAGTGGAGTTGTGAACTAATCCAGCCATTCTGGAGAGTCCAAGGGGCTATAAAACTGTGCATACCCTTTGATCCAGCAGTGTGTCTAATGGGCCTGTATCCCAAAGAGATCATAAAAAGGGAAAAGAACCCACGTGTGCAAAAATGTTTGTGGCCACCCTTTTTGTAGTGGCAAGGAAATGGAAATTAAGTGGATGCCCATCAGTTGGAGAATGGCTGAATAAATTACAGTATATGGTGTTATGGAACATTATTGTTCTGTAAGAAATGCTCAGCAGGATGATTTCTGAGAGGTCTGAAGAGACTTACATGAACTGATGCTAAATGAAGTGAGTAGAAAGAACCAAGAGATCATTGTGCACAACAACAGTAAAATTATGCAATGATCAATTCTGATGGACATAGTTCTTTTCAACAATGAGATGATTCAGGCCAGTTCCAATGGTCTTGTGATGAAGAGAGCTATCTGCATCCAGAGAGAGGACTGAGTGTGCTTCACAATATTGTATTTTTACTCTTTTTCTTGTTGTTTGCTTGCATTTTGTTTTCTTTTTCCTTTTTTCCCTTTTCGAACTGATTTTTCTTGTGCAGCATGATAATTGTGGAAATATATATAGAAAAATTGCACATGTTTAACATATAATGGATTACTTGCTATGTAGGGTTGGGGGTGGGGAGAAGGTAGGGAAAAAATTTTGGAACACAAGGTTTTTCAAAGGTGTTGAAAATTATCTATGCATATGGTTTGAAAAGAAAAGGCTTTAATGAAAAAAAATTAGACCATTGTTTTCCTGAGAAATTATAAAGACAAGAGTTTTCCTTGCTAGATATTCTCAAAACTTGATGAAATTTAATTTGATTCTTTTAAGTTCATCAACATTAGCAAGTTCTAATGAAAACCTCAGATATGGTCTGTGAATATTTTTCTTGCTTGATTTCTCTCTAATAAAATAGCTGTGGGCTTTTTTTTTTCCTTTTTCAGAACTTTCTACCAGTACAAAAGGCCATTGCTCTAATGCAGCTTTTAATCTCCTAGGTATACTCTCTTGGTATATTTACAAATTGCAGCAAATTATCAGCCAATCAGACATGGTCACTCCCCACTTTATTGAGTGTTGGGGCCCTGCCCATACACTCCCTTATGTCAACTGACTATCTTTTCTCCTGTATCATAGTTCCCATCTTCATTCAAGTGGATAGGATCAACATTGAATGTACACATATCATTCCAAGATTGATATAGTTTCTTTTTTTTCTAGTTTTAGTTATTTTTCCTTTTCTTCTTTTCCTTTCTTTCCTTCTCCTGAATCATTCCTGAATTGATAAATGGTTAAAGGATATGAATAAGCATTTTCCAACAAAGAAGTCAAAACTATGTTAATACAAAAGTGCTCCAACTCATTATTGATTAGAGAAATGCAGATTAAAACAATTTTGAGATTTCACTTTATACCTACCAGATTGGCTAAAATGATAGAAGAGGAAAATGATAAATCTTGGAGAGGATGTGGGAAAAATTGGAACACTAATTCATTGTTGTTGGAATTGAGAATTGATCCAACCATTTTGGAGAGGAATCTGGAATTATGCCCAAAGAATTATTAAGCTATCTATACCCTTTGGCCCAGCAATACTATTAGTTTGTCTTTTTCCAAAGATCATTAGGGAAAAAGGAAAAGAACCTATATGGTCTAAAATGTTTGTAGTGGCTTTCTTAGTGATGACAGAAACTTGAAATTGCAATGATAACATCAATTGAGGAGTGGCTGAAAAAATTGTAGTATATGATTATGATGAAAGACTACTATGTTATAAGAAATGATAACATCAATAAACTTAGAAAAATATGGGGGGCAGTTAGGTGGCACAGTGGATAGAGCACCAGCCCTGAAGTCAGGAGGATCTTCGTTCAAATCTGGTTTCAGGCACTTAATACTTCCTAGCTGTGTGACCCTGGATAAATCACTTAACCCCAATTGCCTCAGCAAAAAAGAAAAGAAAAGAAAAATATGGGAAGATATGCACAAAATAATGAAGAATGAAATGAGCAGAACCGAGAGAACATTATATACAGTAATAGCAATATTGTTTTAAGGATGACTTTGAGTGAAGAAGTTATTTTGTCTAGCATAAATACCCAGATTAACAATGAAGGATATATGAAGAAAGATGCTATCTGCAACCACAGAAAGTATTGATGAATAGGAGTAAATATAGAACAATTATACATATATGTGCGTATATATGTATATATACCTATTTGTGTCTACTAGTAGTCATGTCTAGGGTAATAGGGAGGGAAGGAGGAAAGAAAAAAAAAATACGTGATAATTTTGTTGTATATTTGAAAGGCATAGCAAGCTGGATGTAGTAGAATCTTAGTTGCATGTGTGATCATCTTCTTTATTGTACTGTTATGGAAATGCTTGTTTTACTCCATAAATTAAAAATAAAGAAATTTATAAATTATGGTTTCTTTTGTGTGTGTTATGAAGAATGATTTTTTTGTTAGTGTAAATAAAGTGTTATCAGGTCAGGTAGGCTTGGAGAAGGAGCCCAGTTCTGGTGATTAAGGACAATTAGGCCCATAGGAAGACTTGGGGGTGGGGAAAAGGATCTGTCCCAGAAGGGTTAAGAAGAGTTCACTAGAGGAGCAAGCCAAAGAAGTTCAAAAAGGGTTTAGAACATAGTTCCATAACCAAGAGAGAAAGTCAACACATAGGTATCTCTAACCAGTTTGTGTTCTGCTCTCTGGCTGAGAGCACAATCTTTTATAGTCATTGCTAAATAACCACGTCCCTGCCCTCACACAGGAGCATCTTTATGACCAGCCATAAACCAAGGCAGATCACAGGGTCATCTTGGGAAAGATCCCTGCTACACAGTTCAGGATAAATGAAATTTAAATGCATTACTTGAAGTCATTAATAATCTTTAAAACAAACAAACAAGCAAACAAAAAACCTGACACCTCATATTAGCAGAGATGAAAAGAGGGCCCTAATAAATATGTTTGCTAATTGTTTTTCTCTGCTGGAGTTTCCTCTTTGGCTGTAATATAGATATGCATATTGAGTGGGATGATCAATTAAAGATGAGTGTTGCTTGCATTCTGCTAAAGTGAGTATACTGACAAAAAGCTTTGCAAGGGTCAATGTTGAAAAATTACCCATACATATGTTTTGCAAATAAAAAGCTTTAATAAAAAAAATAAAGACATTCATTTCTCTACTTAAAAAAAATAAAATGAGTATACTGTTTTGGACCTCACCTAAGGCTGTAGAAAGTTAGCATATATTAATAATGAAATCTCTCCAATGAGTCCTTTATTTCTTCTTTAGGCATTTTGAGTTAAAGGAAAGGTAGTGCACAAACAATGAAAGGGCTTTTCATGTTACTGATAATTTGAGGTTTTCACCTAGAAATTGGGCATTATTTTCAAGTGGTTGCAATACTCCTAGGCTTGTACCATCATTAGGCTTTTTTCTGCTTGAACAAGTTGGCAAGGGGAGGTTTAAATAGGCATAATTTTAAATTGTCAGGCACTGTATTAACAGTGTTGAATTGAAGGCACTTTTCAGGTACATATGACTCAGTTATTACTGGTTGACCCAGCCTATGCATACTTTTTGTTTCCTTGTTATAATAGGGATTTTAATTATATAGATTTTTTTTTGCCAGGGAAGGCCAAAGAAAGTGTGTTAACTAGATGGAAAACAAAAACCTGTTTATTTTTTTAAAAAAATTCTGCCAATTCTTTGCAGACTCAGAATGTCAGAAACTTCTAACTCTTCTTTACAAAGAAAAGAATTTGACTCAAGAGTTGACAAGTTGTCTGTATTCTTGAGATGTTGTTTGGCTTAGTGTTGTGTAGTTATTCTCTCATTCGCATCCACAACAAGGAGGAAGAACTGGTCCCATAATCATTAAAACCACTAGCTATAAGGTTCTGATAACTTATAAAAAATATAGTGATTTAGTGATTATATTTAAGGCTTTGAAAGCCTTTTGAACTCTCTTTATTAAGCTAAAAAAATCAATATCCATAGAATACAAAAAGAAGCGATAATGCATTCTGCCATCTCTCTCGACTAGAAGTCATATAATTATTTTAAATTGCTTCCTTTTGGCTACTCTCCTTACCTGTTACTTGAATCTACAGCCTTCATTCATTAAGCAGTTTAACTCACCAGATGTTAAATGTCAAATCTGCTTTGTGGAGTGGTAGTGAAACAGTGAAAAGGAGACCTCAGTGAGGAGGGGAGGTATGCTACCTTGTGGGTCTGGGGACTGCTTTAAAAATTGTGTTGTAGACTTCAAATGTGGAAGGCTGTAATGTAATGACCTTTCTCTGTTTCTTCAAGAAATATAGAACCATCAGAAATCACCTTGTCCAGTCTTCAGATATTGTAGATAAGGCTTGGGGGTATACATTGAATATTCTAGGCAGTCTGTAGTTTAGTTCAAAATAAAAGAGTAGTGTCTATGGAGATCCTGGTTTATCCTGTAAGTTGCTGGAGAGAAGATGGCTATCTTATTGCTGTGCATTATTGTAGGGTCATAGGTGCTAGAAAGGAGCTTAGAAGACATTGAGTCCAATCCCCTCATGTTAGAGATTTGGAACTGAAGTCAGGAAAATTAAAGAAATTTCCCCAGAATCATAAAACTAGTAAATATCTGAGGCAGAATTTAAAGTCAGGTATTCTTGAGTGTATGCTCATTGCTGTAATCATAAACACTGAAGCTCTACAAATGACCAGTTTCTTATTTGTGACTGTCCACAATTCTGGCTTATTCATAATGATTTTTGACTCAAACTTCCTGCTTCCCAGGCTTTCTCTTCTTTCCATTTAGTTTATTACAACCCAACTGCATTCTCTTATTTCTAGGTATGTTCCTGTCTTTTTTCTGGCATCCCATTTATCCTGTGCTCTATACTCATCCAGTTGTCCACTCCTTCCACCCTACCCCACTCCTAGTATATGCTGGAATCATGTGATTTTCACTTGATTAGAAGTATTCCCAATTTTTCACCTAAAATCTTCATCTGCCATTTTCTATCAGCTGTACCCAATATACTCCTCATTTATTTTAAGTCCCAGTACCTTCTGAGTCCTTGTTAGCTTCTAGCTTCCCTATACTTGTTTTGAAGAACTGACAGTATATGCTAGTGCTGGTATAGTATAGTGTGTGTAAGGATATTCAGATATCTATCATCTCTTTATCTGTCTAGAGAGAGAATATACCAACAATATATGCTTTTGCTTGGATAAGCTTTCCAGACAGAACAGAGAAAATAGGAAAAAGAGGGTTTTTTATTTGCTCTATTTTGCATCATGAGAATTCTGGGAATGAATATGGACCTTTTTTCTATCATTGTTATTCTCCTAGGTTAGAATTTGTCCCACTCTTTTTTTTAAACCCAACAAATCTTTATTGTTATTGAATAAATATTTTCAGTTTTGCAGATAGCAAATTAAAAGAAAGGTTTATCTTCCTAAAATCAAACATATCAAGATATA
Source organism: Myrmecobius fasciatus (assembly GCA_023553655.1). Classification (NCBI taxonomy): domain Eukaryota; kingdom Metazoa; phylum Chordata; class Mammalia; order Dasyuromorphia; family Myrmecobiidae; genus Myrmecobius; species Myrmecobius fasciatus. The sequence continues at coordinate 303,713 of JAJPUD010000041.1, read as the reverse complement.
GTTTTTTGTCCACACTTATCATCGTTGTGCAAGAAAAATCGTATCTAAATGAAAGACATATCAGATAAAGGAAACACAATGTAAGCAAACATCAATCAAGAGTATGAAAATGTTATGTTGTGGTCCACATTTCACATCCCTTTCTCTGGGTGTATATGGCTTTCTTCACTGAACAATTGGAAGTGGTTTGAAACGTTTCATTGTTGAAGAGAGCCATGTCCATCAAAATTGATCGTCATATAGTACTGTTGTTTCCATGTATAATGATCTCCTGGTTCTGCTCGTTTCACTCAGCATCAGTTCATGCAAGTCTCTCCAGGCCTCTCTGACATCATCCTGCTGGTCATTTCTTACAGAACAATAATATTCCATAACATTCATATACCACAATTTATTCAGCCACTCTCCAATTGATGGGCATCCATTCAGTTTCCATTTTCTAGCCACTACAAAAAGGGCTGCCACAAACATTCTTGCACATGTGGGGCCCTTTTCTTCCTTTATGATCTCTTTGGGATATAAGTCCAATAGAAATGCTGCTGGGTCAAAGGGTATGCACAATTTGATAACTTTTTGAGCATAGTTCCAAATTGCTCTCCAGAATGGCTGGATCCAAGAATTTGTCCCACTCCTAATGGAACAAAAAGGGGGAATTTCTTTCATCAAAAAAGGTTTACTTTGTTCTGGCCTCCTCTACCCTCAGACTCCTCAGTAATACCATATGCTCCAAAGCCTGTCTGTTATAGTCATATACCTATAGGTAGTTCATGTCTATGCAACTAAATCTAACTGCACTATGAGATCAGGGTATCAACTATTTGAAGCTGAGGAATCTTACAAATGTAGTTCATATAACTTAAATTGAGTTGCTTTGCATAAAGCCCTGGATCTTGCTAGTATACTAACTTCATACATTGTAAATTTTTTTTTAATTCTAGAAGAATTAGAATTCTAATTTGTCAGACCAAGCTGCTTTACTTGGTAGTGGATGAAAATTTTTATTTCAAATTAAAATAATTTATTTGTTTGTAATCATTTGCATATAAAGTACATTTGCACAGAAGGGAGGAAGAATATTTGTCAAATATATTTTCTTGTCAATTGATGTGGCTAGTCTTCATTAAAGAGGGAAGGGAACAAGTATTTATTAGGTGCCTATTATATACCAGGCTCTGTGCTGTTATTTACAAATATATCTCATCTACCTCTGTGAGATAAGTGCTATTATCAGCCCCAATTTATAGTTGAGAAAAGTGAGACAGATTAAGAGACAGCATCACATAGCTAGTGTCTGAGGCAAGCTTTGCACTCAGGGTCTTCTTTACTCTGGGCCTAATGCTCTGTCCACTGAGCCAACTGGCTACCCAAGTGTTGGCACATTGTAATATCCTATTAAATAAACAAAAAAAGTGGGAACATACAGATTCCTTATAACTTGACAGTTTTTTTTTCCTTGTGATCTATATTTCTGTACTTTCAGATTCATTGTGGTTTTGTCTCTTGGCTTCTACATTCCAGTCTTCTCATTTGTCAGTTATTTTTCCTGGGGTATTTTTCTATCTTTGTTATTCTTGATTTGAAATGTTTCCTGTCCCCATAAATTAGAAATTTCTCAATGTCTTTGTAGCTCCATGTGTGAGAGGATCTTTGAAATAGAGTAATCCTATCCCCACCACTCTTCCACATGAGGATTGGATGGGAATGTTTGGTTTTCTCCCTCTATCCCAACCTACTTCTCATGCCTGGGAATATCCAAGGAAGCTCTACATGAAGTTAGAGAGAAAGGGATTCGGAGAGTTTGTTGAGGGGGACATGGAGATTTCAAGGGATTAGTAGGAAACTGGTATAGTGAGGCCTTAATTTCTGGGCACACCAAAAAGTGGGTAGAAATGTAGCAGGGAGAAATCCAGAGTGGAGTACCTTGCTTGTCATGGTGTCACAACTAGATTTAGGTAGTCTCTGGTCAAGACAAAAGAGCTCTAGGCGTGTTCCAGCCTCCAGGAAAAGTTTGGCGAGATAAGTGATCTCAGTAAGATGTCAGAGACTATGTGGAAGAGAATGTCAGAGAATGATGTACAGAGAACCACAATGGGAAATGGTGATGGGAATGATGACCTCTCCTCATCTTTTATTTCCTGCTTAGAGCTAGAGAGACCTGCAATAAGAACAATGCATTATACTCAGTAAATATCCTCAGAAATGATGAAAGACATGCCTAAAGATTGGGATTGGGTGTAAATGGTTCTGATTTTCAAAAGAGAGGGAAAAGGGCTTATCCCCACCATATGCCAAAAAAATCAGTGTTGATCTCTAAAGTGGACCAGAAGGGTGAGAGGACTGGAGAATGTGCACTATGATGATCATTTGAAAGAACTAAGTATGTTCAGCTAAAGGGGGAAGAAAAGCTACAAGAGGGATACTTTGTTGTTTTCAGGTATTTGAAAGATTGTCACATATGGGACATGTCTTGTTTGACTCCATAAGACAGAACCAAGGGCTGTGGGTGGAATTTGCAAGAAAGTAAATAGCTCTTTTAAGGTTTGCAAGTGCTTTACAACAGATCCTTACAACAACAATGGGAAGTAGATGCTATTATTATTTATGTTTTACAGATGAGAAAACTGAGCCAGACAGAAATCAAGTGATTTGCTCAAGTCCTGAGACTAGATTTGAACTCCAGCTTTCTAACTCTAGCTTTAGTATTTTTTCCACTTAGGTGCCCTTCTATTTATTAGAGATATTGGAAAATAGAAAATGCTACCGTGAGAGGGAGTATATTCCTTTCCTTTGGATCTATTCAGGCAGGGATTGAATGACCTCTTGTTGGTGCAGGTGTTTGAAGGGTTTCTTCTTGATTAAGAGGCACTAGGCCTAGATGACCTTTAAGGTCCCTTCCAATTCCTAGCGTCTACAATTTCTTTTCTTTTTTTTTTTTTTGAATAAAGCTTTTTATTTACAAAACATATGAGTGATTTTTCTACATTGACCTTTGCAAAAACTTTTTTTTCCCAAGCTTTTCCCCTCCTTCCCCCCACCCTCACCCCTAGACGACAGGTAATCTAATACATGCTAAATAGGATAAATTATATGACAAATACAATACATGTATACATATCTATACAGTTATCTTACTGCACAAGAAACATCAGATCTAGAAAGAGAAGAAGGAAAAAAAAACAACCTAAGAAGGAAAACAAAATGCATGGAAATATTCATAGAAAGCATTAAAATGCTGTGTTGTGGTTCACACTCAGTTCCCATAGGCCTCTCTCTGGATGTATATGACTATCTTCATGTGCCTGCAATTTCAATGAAAAAAAAAAGGTTCATTAGTTCATAACAAAGGAAATGATATAGCCATAGTGTATTTTTTTATTTTATTTTAGCAAGGTATTTGATGGTCTCTCATAATATCCTTAGGGTTGAGTTGGAGAAATTTTGCCTAGTTGATAGAACAGTACATTGTTTCCCTAATCTAGTGTTGTCAAACTACCTAATGTGAATTAATTGATAGATCAATGTCAATGTAGATAGAAATGGGGATGGTTTTTTCCATCATTTCACTTAGATGATGGTACCTTTATATATCATATTGTGTGGGATGTTCAGACCCTCACCCAAAATGATTATTCAGCGGTCTCTCAAAGTGAAAAGCTGAAAAATATTTAATTAGAATTTCATTAAATTCAGGCAGTCCAACGGGCCCCGAGCAAAAAGGGAAGTACTCTGAGGGAGGAGAGCCACTGTTCCAAAGCAGGAGCCCAGTTTTATTCCCTCCCAACCTTCAAAAATCATTAAGCCCTCCCTTTACCCCTTTGATTGGCTGCAACAATTTCATTCCCTTTTTTCGACGATTATGACCTAAATTTTGTGGTATGTCCTTGTCTCCTTTCTTCCTCTCTTGTGACTGAGGCCTACTAGGCTTCTTTTACTCTAGATGATAGTTAATATATATATATATATGTATATATATATATATATGTGTGTGTATATATATATATACACACTGATCGTTCCCCCATGAATTTTTCATTTTTCCCTGTCTCACACAATATTGTCATGTAATGCTAAGTAGAACATTGGATGACAAAATAAAAATTTTAAAGATTTTCAGTAATGGACGAAATTGAATAATGATACATGTATTTGAGTTTAAGGAAACAGGGCTACAGAATTGCAGGATAGGTTAAGTTTGGCTTGATAGCAGTCTGTGTCAAGAAAATCTAGGAGTCTTGGTTGACCAAATGTTAATATGAGCCAACAGTGTAACAAACTTAAAAAACCAAACCAAACTAGGCAGTGCCATATTTTTTCAGACAAAAAATTTTATTGGTTTAGGGATCTCTTCTTCCCAGTGTAAATTGGTGCCGGCTCTTTGACTCATAATCTGAGGTCTATGAAAGAGAAATCATCTTGCTTAGCATTATATACTAGTATGTGCCAATGGCTGCACTTAAACTCAGGTCTTCCTAATTCTGAGGCTGACTATCATTAGTGTTACAAATATAGACTGAATTAATAGAAATATAGAGTTCAGTTTAAAGAAGTCTTTTTTCTGGGCAGAGTTCATTGTAAGTGTCAACTGAGATGCTAATAAGTTATAGGTTGTCCTAAGGAAAGTGGCTAAAATAAAAAAAAAAAGGTATAAAACCCCATGTCATAGAGAAAAAAACCTGGAGGAGAGAAAATAGGGATGGGGAATGAGAGCTGATTTTTTTCTGCATTACTCTAGAACATGGACATCCAAGTGATCCATGGATAGATTTTGGGAAGATTGTAAACTTAGGTGGGACAAAATTATATCTTTATTTCAATAAATTCTATCTGGTATTGACCATTTCCTTTAATTATGAATGTATGTGGTCAACAAATCATTATTTTGAGAAATTGTCCCCAGACTTTACTGGATTGCCCAGAGGGGCTTGTGACAAGAAAAAGCTTAAGAGCCACTATTCTAGAATATTGAATTAAGATTAATAGATAATACAATTCCAGAAAGCTTAGTAGTCAGTGGTTACATCAGTAGACACAGTGGAAGTCAGCATGGAAGCAAGTGTAGCACAGCAGATTTTTCCACAGATTTTTATTGTCCTGAGTCCATGAAAGGCTATTGTTCTGAGGTCAGCTGATTGGATTCATATGTCAGCCTGGGGCTGTTATAATCAAGGTAGTTAAACAACTAGAGAGAAGGTTATTAGTGAATTCTCATAGAACCAGCCATTCTATTTTGTAGGTTTAAAAGAGGACACAGAATTTTAGAGTTGGCATCTTAATGATCACCTCATCATTAGATTGTGAACTTCTTGAGGGCTGTCTTTTGCCTTTTTTTTTGTATTCCCAGAACTTTTATACTGCCTGGCACTTAATGTTTGCTTACTGATTTAGTCCAACTCATGCCTAAGATGAATCTCTGTAGTACTCGACAAAATGGTGATCCATACTCTGCTTGAAGAATTCAGGTAGTGACTTCTTAAGGCAACTAGCCACCATTCCATTTTTTCTAATTGTTAGGATTTGGGGTTGGGATAGGGTCCAATGAAGCCTCAATTTATTTCTCTGTAGCTTCTATACGTTATTAATGGTTCTACCTTCCAGGACTAAAAAGAACAATGGCAGCCATTTGAATATTTGAAGGCAGTTTTCCTTTGCCTCCTGAATTTTTCTTCTCTGGATTATACATTCCTACTTCCTTCAGCCAAATAGCCTGGCCTCACCATCCTAGCTCTTCTCCTATTGATGCTCTCCAGTTTACCATTATCCTTTTGAAACTCTGGCACATAGAATTGAATGCAGCACTTGAAATGTAGTATGAGAACAGCAGAATTTGAATGAATTATCATCTTGTTCCTGGAGACCATGCCTTTCTTAAACTACCCTAATATTGCATCAACTTTTCTTTTGGCTGTCACATTTGCATGTGAGGATAGAGCAAAAAAAAAATATGGTAGCTGAGATTTACGGGCGTGGATAGGCAGCTTTTGGTATCCTTGGTCATATTCCTTACATAAATTTATGTTCATTTCTGATTGTATAGCTTTGAGGAATAACATTAGGAGAATTTTAGTCTCTGTGAAACAAAGGTAGCAGATGTCCTTTTAAAATGAAGATCAGTTGAAGGAATTGGGAATGTTTAACAATGAGAAGAGAAAATGTGGGGTATAAAATAATTGGGAGATTTGAAGAGATGTCATATGAAACAGGGATTAGTTTTGTTTCATTTGGCCTCAGAGGATCAAGACAAGGGTCATGGATAGAAGTTGCAAAGGGACAAATTCAGGTTTCCAATAAGCAAAAGCTTTCTAACAACTAAAGCTGTTCCAAAGTGGAATGGGCTCCCTCAATGAGGGGCAGATTCCATTTCTTTGGTGGCCTGCAAACAAAGGCTAGGTGATTATTGATTGTGGTAGGGATTCTGCTGTGGTACAATTTGAATTCACTGCTTTTGGAAGTCCCTTCTGTCAAAAGTATATACTGAATGTATAAAAAATAAAAAAGTAATTTTGGGAGGAAAGGAATCCAAGAGGCCATTAGGCACATGAAATTAGTTGCTTGCACACTTTAATTCATTTTTAGAGTTTTTGGGGTTGGGAGGAATTTGTGTTTTAAAAAAAAAATGGTTTAAATGAACTACAGTGCTTGCTGCCAGGGCTCCCTTTGTCCAGTTTTGATGTATGTAGCTGGCATATCTGGTGAGCATACTTTCCAGTTGAATGGCCACTAGTATAATGGGAAAGGGGGTCAAGCTCTAGACCAAAAGGTATGGGGTGATTGCTGCTACCTGTATTCCATGGTTGCTATGGAAGTTAATGAGAGTTTTGACAGCACTGAGAGCTCTTTGGCTAAAGGGAATTCAGGAGATCTAGAGGGTGGAACTCAACCACGCACGGCTTGGCATGAAAAACTCTCATAGACTGGTAAGTGTGACAAATTGGAATTTTCCTTGGCTACCTCAGTACTCTGTTGTTCACTCAATGTCGTCTTTAATTTCTTATCCTTTGATCCTGCTGTCCCGGGCTCCCTTAACTTGAGCTTCTTGTTTTGAACAGGGCTGTGTCTTTGGACATCATCAGTTTACTTGATGACTGACTTCTATTTCAGACATTGCAATGACTTGATTCCCACCTATTATCTTTCCTCTCTCCCATCTTCTCTTTCTTTTTTCCTTCTGTAGTGCCAGAGAAACTGAGGCAAGACAGAGATTAGAGGTTTTTAATATTTCATTAGGGGAAGAATCATATCAGCTAGCTGGATGGATGGGACTCTTGTCTCAAAGCATCCAAAGACGAACAAAGTATTCCAGAGACTCTTATAGGGCTCCAGCGATTAGGGAAACAAAGGCAGGGGGTGGGGATAGAGCACTGGGGGAATAGGACCAAGAAAGGACCTTAAATTTAGTTCTGACAGGTTAGGGGTATGGAGGAAGGATCATAAATTCTAATAAATGAAGAGGCTAGAGACAGGAAGTCAGAGCAGAAAGATAAGGGGGTCATCTAGGTATTTGAGATAAGTCATCTGAAGTTTTATGGCTCTGGAATGTAGAGTAGCCAGAGTTCTAAGGCCCAATTCTCTAGGTCCTATTAGCCAGGAAATAGGTGGGGGGGAGGGGGGAGGAGGGAGGGGGGATTGAACCTATCATACTAACTCAGGGAAACTGAGATATTATAATTCAAGGAAACTAATGCAGGGAAACTGAGGCAGGGAAACTGAGGCATAACCCTTCCTTCCTCCCTTCCTCCCTTCCTCCCTTCCTCCCTTCCTCCCTTCCTCCCTTCCTTCCTTCCTTCCTTCCTTCCTTCCTTCCTTCCTTCCTACCTCCTGACCATTAAAAAAAATTTTTTTTTTCATTTTCAAGACCTCTGTACCCAGCCTCTGCTTAAGCACAACACCACAGGCCCTTTTTGGCAAAGTAGTAAATGGGAAGTAAAATTTTTCTTAGCTGGAATGAGGGTCTACAGAAAAAACTGCATTGGAGAGGGGAAAAAAGATATTTTGAACTCTAAAGGGGAAAAAATTAACAGGACTGAATTTGCTACCAATTAATTGCAAATGAAGTCTTTTGCTACCCCAAACTGAATATAACCCTAAGCATTTAAAGCCTATTCACTAACTCACTTAGAGAGTGGATAGAATTTTGCTATTGTTTTGCTTATGCCCATATCACTACTACTGGGTCTTCCTCTCCCTTCCTGGTCTGTTGAGTTAATACTGTTTATTCTCAGGGGCACACTTTCTTTTCATTTTGCTGCCTGTGTACTTATGAGATAATAACTGTAAACACTTAGCACAGTCCCTGATACATAGTAGGTGCTTAATAAATGCTCTCCTGTAAATTTTGTCTCCAGATAAAGATAAGCTACTTTTTTTTTCATTCTGAGTTTGCTATGTAGTTATTAGTCTTAATTGTGAGCTTTTAGTCTGACAACACTAAAAGAAATTTATAATTCTGTTCCTACCCATACAGCATACCAGTGTTTTCTGATTATACAAATACTACAATTCTCCTACATTTTAGGAAGACTTCTGTCAGCACCCTAGAAACTTAATGGGCATAGGATCAAAGAGTCCTAAAATTAAAGATGAAAGGGAAAGTCTTCTTATTTTGTGGATAAGAAAACTGAGACTCAGAGGTAGTGAACTAAAAAAGTAAGTGGTGAGGAAAGAATTTGAACCCAAGACCCTTTATTTTGAAAGTAGCACAGTTCCATTGTGTGCTCCCTCCCAACTTAGTTTCTTCAAATCCTGAACCTTCAAATACCTCTGTCTGGGATCAAGGGTAAACAGTAGAATCTTGTTCTGGTTCATGGAAGGATCCAGTTCCTGCCATGGTGGGGACTGGTAATAGTATTGGAGTTCCTCCAGCAATAACTGTAGAAAATGCAAATTCCAAATTATACCACACTGCATCAGAAGCTTGGGCATGTGATTACAATAAATGTTCACTTAATGAAAATGTTCACATTGACTAAAGGAAATAAGTAGCCTGTGATCAGTTAGAGAATAAAACCTGGCCAGTTTGTTGAGATTCTTGGGCTAGGTGGGACACTTTTTTTGTTTTTCTGGCTTCTTTATCTCAGGACCTCATTGAAATTTTTCTAAAGGATTTACCTGGGAACTCAGACTAACCACTTCAGCTCAAAATGGAAGGTGACCTGAGGAGGTGATTGGGAGGTACAGACAGGTAGTTAGAAGAGAAATGACTCGTTTCATTCAAATTTATGATCCTTGTGCCTGGCTAGAGAGCTGCTGGCAGCTGGAGTGTCTCTGAGACTCATGGAAGCAATTATTTCCTCATGATTTGTTAAAGTTCAGGGCTCGATGCTTTTTAAATCAAGTTTCTATCCCACTCCCCACCTGTTTGGGTTTTTGCTCTTTAAGTAGTCACCTTAACAATTGCTGTCATCCACATTTAGCATACCTCTCCTTGAAGCCCTTTCCTTCAGACCCTAGGTTCCTTCTCCCTGCCTTCCAGTTTGAATTAAAACAAATGTTCTAGTCTGCTTTTGGTTAGGAGATTGTAGTCAGCTAGTCTTGGTGGTAGATACATTGTATTAATAAGGAAATCCATGGGCAAGGATGGGGTAAATGGAAAACCTGTCCATGACTAACAATACTCAAAATGAAACACTTAGGATATTTTGGGGACATTAAAACTTTTTTTTTTTCCCTAATCAGAATTTCCTTTGTTTTTACTTTGATCTCCAGTGGTGAGTAGAGATCTCCATAAGAGAGCACATGCCAATCTTTAAATGATCTATACTATAGAAAACAATCCCAATTATGTACAAAACCTCCAATTATGTGAAGTAAATAATAATGATAAATGAGACACCTTTCACACTGGGATGTATGGGTTGGGAGAAGGGGAAGGGAAGGGAATAAGCTTTTATCTGGAACTTGGCTAAATACTTTACAAATTTTACTCTTGGATTACTGTTTATAGAACCATGCTTTGAGCCTTTTCCCTGCTGCTTCTTTCCTTCCCACCTTTTCTCTTTCCTTTTCCCTCTCCCCCCACCCCATAGGGAGAGTAGTTTGTAGAGAGACAGGGTTTTTGCTGTCATGCCCTAGATTTGATTCAGCTTTGGAACTGGAAGAAACAATCTAGTACATTTCATCCAATTGTACTCATTTTATTTTATTTTATTTAGGTTTTACACCATTGTTTAATGTATATTTTTTTTATTCCTTAAAATATGATGATTTTTATTTTTATTTTTATTTTTTTTCATTATTAATACTTTTTATTTGCAAAACATATGTATGGGTAATTACTAAACATTAACCCTTACAAAGCTTTCTGTTACAAATTTTTCCCCCTACTCTCCACCCCTCCCCTAGATAGCAGGATATCCACTACATGATAATTATGTTAGAATACTTAAGTCGAATATATGTATAGTTATTGCCACACATCATTTTTTTTTTTGTGCAGGAGAAATCGTATCTACAAGAAAGAATAATCCGACAAAGGAAATACAATGCAAGCAAACATCAATGGAGAACATGAAAATGTTATGTTGTGGTCCACATTTCACATCCCTCTCTCTGGGTGTATATGGCCTTCTTCACTGAACAATTGTAATTGGTTTGAAGCATTTCATTGTTGAAGAGAGTCATGTCCATTAGAACTGATCCTCATATAGTACTGTTGTTGCCGTGTACAACGATCTCCTGGTTCTGCTCATCTCACTCAGCATCAGTTCATGCAAGTCTCTCCAGGCCTCTCTGAAATCGTCCTGTTGGTCGTTTCTTACAGAGCAATAATATTCCATAACATTCATATACCATAATTTATTCAGCCACTCTCCAATTGATGGGCATCCATTCAGTTTCCAGTTTCTAGCCACCACAAAAAGAGCTGCCACAAACATTCTTGCACATGTGGGGCCCTTTCCTTCTTTTATGATTTCTTTGGGATATAAGCCCAATAGAAACACTGCTGGGTCAAAGGGTATGCATAGTTTGATAACTTTTTGAGCATAGTTCCAAATTGCTCTCTAGAATGGTTGAATCCGTTCACAGCTCCACCAACAATGCATCAGTGTCCCAGTCTTCCCACATCCCCTCCAACATTCATCCTTATCTTTTCTTGTCATTTTAGCCAATCTGACAGATGTGTACTGGTACCTCAGAGTTGTCTTAATTTGCATTTCTCTGATCAATAGTGATTTGGAGCACCTTTTCATATGATTATAAATAGTTTTAATTTCCTCATCTGAAAATTGTCTGTTCATATCCTTTGATCATTTGTTAATTGGAGAATGGCTTGAATTTTTATAAATGTGAGACAATTCTCTATATATCTTAGAGATGAGACCTTTATCAGAACCCCTAAATGTAAAGATGATTTCCCAATTTGATGCTTCCCTCCTAATCTTGTTTGCATTAGTTTTGTTTGTACAGAAACTTTTTAACTTAATATAATCAAAATTATCTATCTGGCGTTCAATTAAGAGTTCCAGATCTTCCCTGGACATAAATTTATTCCATCTCCACAGGTCTGAGAGGTAAACTATCCCATGTTCCTCTAATTTGGTTATAACATCACTCTTTATATCTAGATCGTGAACCCATTTAGATCTTATCTTGGTGTGCGGTGTTAGGTGTGGGTCCAGCCTTAGTTTCTTCCACACTAGTTTCCAATTATCCCAGCAGTTTTTGCTGAATAGTGAGTACTTATCCCAAAAGCTGGGGTCTTTGGGTTTATCAAACACTAAATTGCTAACGTTATTACCTAGCTTCTCCTGATATCCTATTCTATGCCACTGATCGACTGCTGTATTTCTCAACCAGTACCAAATGGTTTTGATGACTGCTGCTTTATAATATAGTTTTATATCTGGTACAGCAAGGCCACCTTCATCTGTCTTTTTTTTCATTAATTCCCTTGAAATCCTTGACCTTTTGTTCTTCCAAATGAACTTTGCTACTATTTTTTCTAGATCTGTAAAATAATTTCTTGGGAGTTTGATTGGCATGGCACTAAATAAGTAAATTAGTTTGGGTAGTATTGTCATTTTTATCATATTCGCTCGGCCTACCTATGAGCACTTAATGTTTTTCCAATTGATTAGGTCTGATTTTATTTGTGTGGAAAGTGTTTTGTAGTTTAGTTCATATAGTTTCTGACATTTTCTTGGCAGATAGATTCCCAAATGTTTTATGCTATCATCCGTTATTCTGAATGGAATTTCTTTTTCTATCTCTTGCTGCTGAACTTTGTTGGTAATATATAAAAATGCTGATGATTTATGTGGATTTATTTTGAATCTTGCAACTTTACTAAAGTTGTGAATTGTTTCTAGTAGTTTTTTAGTTGAGTCTCTAGGGTTCTCTAAGTATACCATCATGTCATCTGCAAAGAGTGATAATTTGGTTTCTTCATTACCTACTCTAATTCCTTTTATCTCTTTTTCTTCTCTTATTGCCAAAGCTAACATTTCTAATACAATATTAAATAGTAATGGTGATAGTGGACAGCCTTGTTTCACTCCTGATCTTATTGGGAATGGTTCTAGTTTGTCTCCATTACATATGATACTTGCTGATGGTTTTAAGTAGATGCTACTAATCATTTTAAGGAAAAGCCCATTTATTCCTATACTCTCTAGTGTTTTTAATAGGAATGGGTGTTGGATTTTATCGAATGCTTTTTCTGCATCTATGGAGATAATCATATGGTTTTTGTTAGTTTGGTTATTAATATAATTGATTATGCTGACAGTTTTCCTGATATTGAACCAGCCCTGCATTCCTGGTATAAATCCTACTTGGTCAAGATGTATTATCCTGGAGATAACTTTCTGTAATCTCGTTGCTAAAATCTTATTTAAAATTTTTGCATCAATATTCATTAGGGAAATGGGTCTATAGTTTTCTTTCTCTGTTTTCACCCTACCTGGTTTAGATATCAGCACCATATCTGTATCATAGAAGGAATTTGGTAGTATACCTTCTGTCCCTATTTTTTCAAATAGTTTGTATAGTATTGGAATTAATTGTTCTTTAAATGTTTGGTAGAATTCACATGTAAAACCATCTGGCCCTGGAGATTTTTTCTTAGGGAGTTGATTAATAGCTTGTTCTATTTCTTTTTCTAATTGTACTCATTTTAAAGGAAGACTATAATATAGTTGGGAAAATTGAGGTAAAGTATTGAAGGTAAGATTTGAAGCTTGTTCCTTAATGATGTTAAGTCCAGTGCCCCAGCCACTAATGCTGCTGTCAAAAGATCTCCAATATAGGATGATGCTTGCAGATGAAAAATTTAAATCCTGCCTCAAATTTTTCTTTCTTTTTTTTTTGGTTACTTTTTAGGGACTTAGTCTCTTTTGCCACATAGGGGAAAGGTTGAATTTGATAGTCTCTAAGGTTTATTTCAGGTTTAAATATATGATCCTAAGACCTGGGATTAGATTCTGCCTTAGACACTTCCTAGTTGTGTGATGTTTGACAAGTCATTTAACCTCTGCCTCAGTTTTCTAGTTTGAAAAAAAGAGGAGTATATTTGATCCTGATGCCCTCTATTATCCATTTCAATTATAGATCTATGGTCCCATAACTCTAGAGCTGGTGGGTACTCTTTCCACTAGGTTTAAATGACTGATTATGCACTGTCTCCCTTCATTCTCCATTCTATTTCTGCCTCTGTAAAATTGCATAATAATACTTGCATTGCCTGCTCCCCTGGCTGGCTATAAGGAATGTTTTTTTTTACACTGTAAAATGCTTTACAATAAAAGCTCTGCCTTTTTCTGGGCCATCCACAATCTTTCTTCTAGGGTATGTATTTGTGAGATGTCTCTCCAGAGAGATGGTAATGTATTTTACTTGATTATATATCCTTGTTACATGGTTTTGTTTTACTTTTTTTCTTTATTATTCCAATGGAAATGAGTATGATAAGCTAAGATGGCAAGAAAAAAAAGGGTCATTGAAGCATCTTTTTTAAAGAATGCAGAGAAGAGAATGGAAGCAAGGCAAGGAAAGAGAGCAGTACAGGACAGCTTTGAAAGCTACAAATTGAAATTATGACATACTTAAAACGAAAAACAGAGTGGACATAATAGAGAACTGTCATTTCATGTACAGCATTTTTTTTCTTCTAGGAAATGCTCACTTTCTTTATTGTTTGTTCAGATTTTTTTTTAAGAGAGAGGGGTTTGACTTTAAGTAGCTATGGAGCCAAGATGCTATTGTTCCTACAAAGGGATTGAGTGAGCTTTAAGAGCTCCAAACAGAGTTGAAAATTAAAAGCACAAAAATAGATGATTAGTTACCAAGTAAATATCTCAATTACTTGACATGTACCAAATATTGTCTTGGATGCTCTGAGTTTGGATCCATTGAAGAGGGCATGAAGGGGATCCAGGCTTTCTGTGAAGATAGGTTGGAGCCAGATTATATATTATTTTAAATACTAAACAGAAGAATTTGACTATGATCATCAGTTTATTGAGGGAATTAACCTATTCATGCCTACCTTTCAGGCATATTACTTTGGCAGCTGTGTTTGAAACAGCAGGTCTCTTATGTATAGTCTGCTTTACTTTTAAGTACATAATAATTTTAATTTGTAGCTTTCAGAGCCATCCTGCTTCACTGTGCTCTTTTCTGGATGGATTGGAGTCAGGGAGAAACCCGAAGCAGGGAGACCAATTAAGAGGCTATTGCAATAATACAGATGAAAGGTGATAAACTTGGAAGGTGGCTATGTGAATGGAGAGAACAGATCAGATGTGATTCAAACAATCTGTTGACTTATTTTGATGATTATAGATAGCATTTATATAGTAGTTACTATATGCCAGACACTGTGCTAAGTGTTTTATAGTATTATCTTATTTGATCTTCACAACAACCCAGGGAGAGAACTGCTAATATATTTTATAACTGAAGGAAATGAAGCAAAGAGAGATCAAGTGACCTTGATCAAGTTGCATCTCTGAGATTAAATTTGAACTCGGGTTATTGAGTTAATGCCCAAGATCTATCCACTGTACCACCTACCTGCCACTGGGATGAGGGAAAGGGATAGTCTTTATTAGGTTTGGTGGCCAGAAAAATAAGTCGTCTTGGATTCATTTAATGATAATTACCTTTGCATTTAGCTCCACTGATTCTAGAAGAACAGATATGCAATTCATCATTGGGTTTATATTCCAAACTCTCTCAACCTTAAAAAACAGATAAACACAGTGGATAGAGTCCAGGACTTGGAGTCAGGAAGACCTGGGTTTTACACTTAAAAGATGTGTGACCCTGAGTAAGTCACTTAACCTATTTCAGTCTCAGTTTTTCCATCTGTAAAATGGATATAATAACAACTTTCATGGGGTTGATGTAAGGATCAAATGACTTAAT
The DNA here is from genome assembly GCA_023553655.1 of Myrmecobius fasciatus. Taxonomy (NCBI): domain Eukaryota; kingdom Metazoa; phylum Chordata; class Mammalia; order Dasyuromorphia; family Myrmecobiidae; genus Myrmecobius; species Myrmecobius fasciatus. The sequence goes on along the minus strand of JAJPUD010000041.1, from coordinate 288,350 downwards.
ATATATATAGTATTCTTTGCAGACCTTAAAGTATTATATAAATGCTAACTTATTATCAAGGGGGTAAATAGGTGTGTGAGTGTATCTAGGTGGCTCAGAAATAGAGCAATGCAATTAGAATCAGGAAGACTCATTTTCCTGGTTCAAATCTGGACTCATATATTTTCTAACTGTGTATTCTGGGCAAATCACTTCATCTTGTTTACTTCAGTTTACTCATCTGTAAAATGAGCTGGAAAAGGAAATGGTAAACCTCTCCAGCATTTTTGCCAAGAAAACCCCAAATGGGGTCACAAAGAGTCATGACTGAAAACAACTGAAACAACAACAAATTATTATCAAGGCTAATACTTGACCTGTAAGAATTCACATTTCATTGCCATAGCCCTCAAAAATCCAGAATCACCTCCATGTCCCAAGCAAATACTAGAAGATTTTAGTGGAAAACATAAATGACTACAATGCAAAGTAATAACATAAGTTAATGAGAGAGATGCAAGTTAAGGTCTAGGTGATATCAGAGGATGAACAATTCTTAGCAAATGTATATGCAGGGAAGATTGAATAGGGGAAGCAGTACCCAATTTTGTCCTTAAATAAAAGATAATGCAATACATGGAGTAAGAGAAATTTCAGACATGGAAACAGTTCTGACAAAATCATGGAAGCCGTAATATATTAAGTATGATGGAGGAGAGTGAATCGTCCAGTTCAACTTAAGCGTAGGGAGAATGAAGAAAGAATATGAGACAAAGCTGGAAGAGTAGGATGGTGCCTTTGAATATGAGACTAGTTTAAATTTTATGTAGTGGACAATAGCGAGCTATTGATCAGTCTGGATTAAGGAGTATCATGATCAGCTTGATAGGTAAAGTAAGTTGAGTCCAATACAAAGGATGGGTTGATAGAGAAATAAAGAAAAGAAAATATGTTAGGGAGCTACTGCAGTAGTCCAGAAGGATAGCAATGAGTTCCTGTATCTGTATGGAGACAAAAGAAATAGCAAAAAAGAAATAGACATTAGATACTGAGGTGGCAGGACATGACTTGTTAACCAATAAAATAAAAGAAATGGAGCAAGAGAATAGTCAAAGACAATACCAAGCTTTTTAATTTGGAATACTGGATGAAGACTGGCTGAGTTATTATGTCTTCTTCTGCATATTATATTTAGGAAGACCAATGAAAACCTGGATGGTACTAGAAGAGGACCAGAAGATAGTGAGAAAACTGGACTTGGTATCAAGTGAGTGAAGTAAGGAAGCTTAACCTAAAGAAGAAGAAATTTGGAGAGGGGAATTTCAATTAATGCTCATATTGGGCATCAGTGAAGGACTTCTCTGTAGAAAGATTGGACTTTTCTGCTTGACTCCAGAAGAAAGAATTAGGAGCACTGGATGAAAGGTGAAAGGAGGCACACTTAATCTCAATTTTGTAAGGAAATCTTAACAACTAGTGTTGTCCAAAAATAGAATGTGTTTCCACACAGAATGGTTTCCCATCATTGTTAAGTACTCAGACAGAGGTCTGAAGACCACTTGTTGGGGGATATTGTAGAGTGAATTCTTAGACAAGTACAGATTAGAGACTATATCCAATAGCTTTCAGCAAATATTTTTCTTCCATCTCTGAGATTGTGACCATGTATTTCTATCATTTAAAGGGGTGGACTTTATTATTATATGCAAAATTACTTACATAGAATATTTTATTTCCTAATATTAGAGAAATGAGATATCACTGAGCTCAGTCTTCCCCTCCCCTCTTCCCATTCAATACAATTAAATGTAGCTGCTGGAGAAAGAAAAAAATATGAAGACTGCCTATATTTTGGGAGTAAATAAAATTGAATGTTCATATGCATTATGAACATTCTATATTATATCAAAGTATATAAGGGCTAAATATTTCATAAGATTCTTTGTTTTATTTTTTTTTAGCTCCAGTGATATTTCTTTTAAAACTACACCTATTTAAAAGTTCTTCACCATTTCTTTTATTTTTGAATGACCTGAAATACTTCTCTTTACTTGGCTACTCCCAGGTACTTTATTTACATATCTACAAATGGATAGGTTTCTACATATCACCATAATGTACCTGCAAATGCTATTTATGCAGTATTTGTATAAGATGATGCTATGGATAGTGATTACTTTTTATGTATAGAAGGATGTTGATTTAACTATTGTAATTTTAAAGAGATATTTGAGCTCTTATATGTAATTTCCTCAGACTGAATCTTTCTTTCAAATACTGGTCCTGCTACTTAAATTATCTGCAATGCAGCAGAGTTCGGTGGAGGCTGCCGTCTTTCTCTCCCCCCCACCCCCATTTAATACAATAAAATGTAGCTGCTAGAGAAAGAAAAATCAATGCCACTTGAAAGAAAAAATATGAAGACTGTCAAAAGTTCCTTACATTACACCAGCTTTAATCATTCCTTTTTGGACTAAATAAAATTACATGTTCATATACATTATGAACATTCTATATTTTCCTGAGTTTTCCCCAAGGACATTTCTTAGGCTTTATCACATTCATTGTGTCTCAAAAACAACCTTTCTTAAAACTATCATTTTGGTTTTCTTTTATTGTAACTTATGCTATTGTGCTTAGTATGATACTGAGATAATTTCTAGGCTGGACTAATATTGCTATTGGTTTTCCATATGCTCTTGTCTTATTCTTTTCCAGTATATGAAATGAATAAGATTTTGCAAACTTTTAGAGGCAGCAGGATATAGTGGAAAAGAGTGTAGGACATGGGTTCATGAGTGACCTGAGATTAAATCCTGCTTCTGACAATCCATAAAATGTCTCATCTGGAAGGAACCTCAGAAGTCATCATCTGACTCAACCTGTATCTGAACAAGAATTCCCTCTCCATTGTACCTAATGAGTGGTCTTCCAACCTCTGGTGAATTACTTCTAGTGCTTGCTCACTGTCTGACCATGGACTAGCCACGTTTACTCACTGAGACTCAGTTTCCTCATTCATAAATGTCAAGCATTTTATAAATGTTAACTATTATGGGGGCTCAATTCACAAGCTTTGTTAATTGCCTGCAGTGTGGCAGGCACTGTGCTAGGTGCTGTGGATAGAAAGGTACCTTCAAAAAAGTTTACATTCACGAGAATACAAAATCTATCAAAAATGAATTTTAAAAAAACAGAGGATTCAAAACAGTAATAACTAGAGAAATCAGAAACTACAGTCCTAAAAAGAAACTGCAGTCCTCATCATAGGGTTTTTGTGAGGACCATATTTAGAAATATATATAAGGTATTTCTTTAACCTGAAAATGTTATATAAATATGCACTATCATCATTACTGAGTGCCAGCTGCCTGAGGAACACTGAGTCTTTGCCTTTAAACCACTCATAGGCTCATTTGTGGAGACAAAACAACATTAACATTATCAATAGAATATAGGAACAGAATCACATTATATTTAGCAAAGATCCCATTTTAACAAATAGGGAAGATGAAGGGAACAAACATTTATTAAGCCCTTCCTGTGTTACCATACTACTCTGTGCCAGGTACTAACATTATGCTAAGTGCTTTAGTTATTATCTCACTTGATTTCTTATAACAGCCCTGTGAAGTAGGTGCTATTATGATCTCCATATTATAGCTGAGGAAAATGGAACAAAGATTAAGTGATTTGCCCCCATTTCGAGGCAAGTAAGTGTAAGAGGCTGGATTTGAATGCAGCTCTTTCTGACTCAAAGCCCAGAACTCTCTCAGTTATCTACCTAGTTTTTTTAAGTGGAAAGAAGAATGGAAGGAGAAAAAGAAGGAGGGAGGAAGGGTACTTACCATATCCCAAAAGGTTGGATCCAATGATAGTACTTCATAGATCAAGTTAAAATAAGGTACATTAAATCTTTTAAATGAAAAAATTTGGGTTAAAAGTCCTTTAACAAATCTCTCTCTGTGAAGACACCAGCTACCTGCCTGTCTGTCCCCCCCATACCTCTAGCCATTATCTAGAAGATGACCCCTGTGAAGAAAAGGCCAGTCATTTCTACCTACCACCCAAAGGGCAGGCAAGCTAGCTGAGCTGAAGCAGTGAGTCACTATGAGGGATAGAGACAGAAATCAGCACTTGCCAGGCAAGTCAAAGCATGACTTTCAGCTCCCTTCAGCTTCAGGTAGCGGATCCTGAGCCCAAGAGTAGAGCTCTACCCCAGCAGTGCTGCCCTAGATCACTAGCTTTGCTTTTAGCCCTGTCTTTAGTGAAATCATGCAATGGGGCAAACCCTGTGGAGATGAAACTGGGAACTGCTGCCACAGAAGCTGCAGTCCCACCTCCTCCACAATAACAGCTCCTGAAGACTGTGAAATGAAAGTTCTCAAACACTGAAGGTTCTTGATCCTGTCAAATTGCTCTGCATCTGAAATATTTACAGCTTAATCAGTGGAAAGAACATTATTTCCTCTCAGCCTTGCAAGGAAGTCTCCTGTTATTGGAATTTATATTTCTTTGGAGCACTGACTGTTTTTGCCTTTATTTGTATCCCCAGCACTTAAAGGCACAGTGCTTGGCACATAGTAAGCACTTAATTATTGACTAACTAGAGGG
>JAJPUD010000041.1:201746-283357 GCA_023553655.1 Myrmecobius fasciatus | reverse complement strand
TGGGATATAGGCCCAGTAGAAACACTGCTGGGTCAAAGGGTATGCACAGTTTGATAACTCTTTGAGCATAGCTCCAAATTGCTCTCCAGAATGGTTGGATCCGTTCACAGTTCCACCAACAATGTATCAGTGTCCCAGTTTTCCCACATCCCCTCCAACAGCTATCATTATCATTTCCTGTCATTTTAGCCAATCTGACAGGTGTGTAGTGGTATCTCAGAGTTGTCTTAATTTGCATTTCTCTGATCAATAGTGACTTGGAGCACCTTTTCATGTGACCGGAAATAGTTTCATTTTCTTCGTCTGAAAATTGTCTGTTCATATCTTTTGACCATTTGTCAATTGGAGAATGGCTTGAATTCTTATATATTTGAGTCAATTCTCTATATATTTTAGAAATGAGGCCTTTATCAGAACCTTTGGATGTAAAAATATTTTCCCAGTTTACTGCTACCCTTCTAATCTTGTCTGCATTCATTTTGTTTGTACAAAAACTTTTCAACTTGATATAGTCAAACTTATCTATTTTGTGATTAATGATGACCTCTAGTTCTTCTTTGGTCACAAATTCCTTCCCCCTCCACAGGTCTGAGAGGTAAACCATCCTACATTGTTCTAATTTGTTTATAATATCATTCTTTATGCCTAGATCATGAATCCATTTTGACCTTATCTTGGTATATGGTGTTAGGTGTGGGTCAATGCCTAATTTCTTCCAGACTAGTTTCCAATTATCCCAGCAGTTTTTGTCAAATAGTGAGTTTTTATCCCAAAAACTGGGGTCTTTGGGTTTATCGAACACTAGATTACAATTGTCATTGAGTATTTTGTTCTGTGAACCTAACCTATTCCACTGATCCACTACTCTATTTCTTATCCAGTACCAAATGGTTTTGGTGACCACTGCTTTATAATATAGTTTAAGATCTGGTGCAGTTAGGCCACCCTCATTTGCATTTTTTTTCATTAATTCCCTTGAAATTCTTGACCTTTTGTTTTTCCAGATGAATTTTGTCATTATTTTTTCTAGTTCAGTTAAATAATCTCTTGGGAGTTTGATTGGTATAGCACTAAATAGATAGATTAGTTTAGGTAGTATTGCCATCTTTATTATATTTGCTCGACCTATCCAAGAGCACTTGATGTTTTTCCAATTGTTTAGATCTGACTTTATTTGTGTGGAGAGTGTTTTGTAGTTTTGCTCATATAGATCCTGACTTTCCCTTGGCAGATATATTCCCAAATATTTTATACTATCGATAGTTATTTTGAATGGGATTTCTCTTTGTATCTCTTGCTGTTGCATTTTGTTGGTTATGTATAAAAATGCTGATGATTTATGTGGATTTATTTTGTATCCTGCAACTTTGCTAAAGTTGTGGATTAATTCTAATAGTTTTTTAGTTGATTCTCTAGGGTTCTCTAAGTAGACCATCATATCATCTGCAAAGAGTGATAATTTGGTTTCCTCATGACCTACTCTAATTCCTTTAATCTCTTTTTCTTGTCTTATTGCCAAGGCTAGCATTTCTAATACAATATTGAACAGTAATGGTGATAGTGGACAACCTTGTTTCACCCCTGATCTTATTGGGAATGGTTCCAGTTTATCACCATTACATATGATGCGAGCTGATGGTTTTAAATAGATGCTACTGACTATTTTAAGGAAAAGTCCATTAATTCCTATACTCTCTAATGTTTTTAATAGGAATGTATGTTGAATTTTATCAAATGCTTTTTCTGCATCTATTGAGATTATCATATGGTTTTTGTTAGTTTGGTTATTAATATAGTCAATTATGTTAATAGTTTTCCTAATATTGAACCATCCCTGCATTCCTGGTATAAATCCTACTTGGTCATGGTGTATTATTCTAGGAATGATTTTCTGTAATCTCTTTGCTAATATTTTATTTAAGATTTTTGCATCAATATTCATTAAGGAGATTGGTCTATAATTTTCTTTCTCTGTTTTTGTTTTACCTGGTTTAGGTATCAGTACCATGTCTGTATCATAAAAAGAGTTTGGTCGGAGTCCTTCATTTCCTATTTTTTCGAATAGTTTATATAATATTGGAGTTAACTGTTCTTTAAATGTTTGGTAGAATTCACATGTAAATCCATCTGGTCCTGGGGATTTTTTCTTAGGGAGTTGATTAATGACTTGTTCTATTTCTTTTTCTGAAATGGAACTATTTACGTAATTTATTTCCTCTTCTGTTAATCTGGGCAATCTATATTTTTGTAGATATTCCTCCATTTCACTTAGGTTATCAAATTTATTGGCATACAGTTGGGCAAAGTAACTCCTGATTATTGCTCTAATTTCCTCTTCATTGGTGGAAAGTTCTCCCTTTTCATTTTTGAGGCTAACAATTTGATTTTCCTCTTTCCTTTTTCTAATTAAATTAACTAGAGGTTTATCTATTTTGTTGGTTTTTTCATAAAACCAACTTTTAGTTTTATTTATTAATTCAATAGTTTTTTTACTTTCAATTTTACTAATCTCTCCTTTTATTTTTAGGATTTCAAGTTTGGTATTTGATTGGGGGTATTTAATTTGTTGTTTCTCTAGCTTTTTTAGTTGCAAGCCCAATTCATTGATTTTCTCTTTTTCTATTTTATGCAAATAAGCATCTAGAGATATAAAATTTCCCCTTATTACCGCTTTGGCTGTATCCCACAAATTTTGGTATGTGGTCTCATTATTGTCATTCTCTTGAATGAAATTAGTAATTGTGTCTGTAATTTGCTGTTTCACCCATTCATTCTTTAGGATAAAATTATTTAGTTTCCAATTGGTTTTTGGTCTATTTTCTCCTGGCCTTATATTGCATGTGATTTTTATTCCGTCATGATCTGAAAAAAAATGCATTTATTATTTCTACCTTCCTGCATTTGATTTTGAGGTTTTTGTGTCCTAGCACATGGTCAATTTTTGTATAAGTTCCATGGACTGCTGAGAAAAAAGTAAACTCCTTTCTGTCTCCATTTAATTTCCTCCAAAGATCTATCATACCTAACTTTTCTAACATTTTGTTTACCTCCTTAACTTCTTTCTTATTTATTTTGTGGTTTGATTTATAGATTATGATCTTGAAAAGGGACAACAGAGTTGTATTTAAGTTTTGTCTTTCCCTCAGTGCTTCATAGTACTCTGCTCACAATGATTGCTTAATGAATATTGTTGAAGTTGTTGAATTTATGGAATATAGCCTAAGATCACATTACATTTGGGACTGCCAAATCACATCAGTCACTCTTCCCAGTGTGTAATGTTTAAAAAGAACTACATCTCTTTTTTTTTCTTTTTTTTTAGGTGAACTATTCTCTACCTGTTTATCCCCTATCCTGTTTACCATGAAGGTTATTAAAAATCCACATGCAAGATTTTTAACTTCTCCTTAATCAATTTCATCTTTATTTAACTCTGCTAGTTCAACCTGTACTTTTTAGATCCTGATTCTCTTATCTAGTATATTAATTTTTCATCTTGGCTTTGTAACATTCATAGATTTGATGTCATATGTGCCCTCAAATTCACTGCTGAAAATAAAGCTGTGGGGTACTATAATAGAGATGAAGGAATTGAAATAGACAACATCTAAGATTCTTTTCATTTCTAAATAACGCCAACATTTTATTAAATTGTGTCAATTTTCATTAAGGATATTGGTTTATAGTTTTCATTCTTGGTTTTGATTCTTTTTAATTTAATTGTAAGATTATTTATTTTCTTCTTTCACATTGAACCTGTAATCCTTTGGTCTGGTTAGTCAACTAATTCCACACCCAAGTATGTTATCATTCAGCCTAAGAGAATGTTGTTAAAGATGCTTTTCTGATTCACTACTGAAATCTAGATAGTCGAAGTTTATAACATTCCCAAAATTTACAAATCTTATTACTTTTTTCTTTTAAAGGAAAAGAGATTAGCTAGCTTTGGTGCCGGGATGAACTCATTTTAGACTATATTGATCACTCCTTCCCTTTCTAATTGTTCACAAACCCCTCCTCTCTTCTTTCTAGGCTTCTTGATCCTCCTGAGAACACAACAGGGCCAAGTTCTGCTATCTGGGGCTTCGGGAGTAAGACAATCTTATCCTTGCTTGATTTCCCAACTAGATAATAAAACTTGGGCTATTACACCAACAAAGCTTATCCTAGGTCATAGTAATACTGTGGATCACATAGTTGAAGGCTGTTCTGACAGAGATCATTGCCCTCAACTCTTCTAAATACCTACATTCATCAGCAGACTTTACTGTTACCTGCTTTGACTTATTCCCAATTGGTTAGGTTACTCCTATATCTCTACTTCCTTCAACCTCAATTGCCTGTTCCCCATTACATCTGGAGATAGCCCTAGCAAAAGAGGCCATTCTCTGTCTTATTTCTTACCTAGCCTTAATCACTGATTGTGTGTTGTCTCAATTAAACTGAGATGTGTTGAAGATCTTAACTTAAAAAGACAAAGGGCCCCCATTGCATCCAGGACCATCTTCAGTCATTCTGATCTATACCTTGCTACTGGATGCATATATTATTTTTATTAGTCAATTTTCTTTTTATTAGTTTACCATGTTGTTATTTTATTTTGTTCTTTTTTAACTATTGATGCTTTTTGTTTTTATATTACTTGCATTTTTTCTTAGTTTTTCAATTTCCTCTATCAGAAAGGCATCCCTAAAAATAAAAAAAAATATATTAAAAGACAAAAAAAGAAATAAAAAGAAGAAAACAAAATTTAGTAAAATTAATCACTAAATCTGAGCTCAGTTCTCCACTGAGAGAAAAAACTATTGAACTAAAATTAAATCTATCTGTCCCCCTATCCCTCAATGTTTCTCATCTAGGAGAAACTTTTTTATTAGATTCACTAGATTTATTAGATTTTTATTAGATTCTTGGTTTCATTCCCTTAAAGGGGAAGAGAATACAGCTTTACATTCATAGCATTGTCTCATTTCCATCAAACAAATGCTAGATTCACAAAGGATAATTACAAATAATGAATAATAAGAAAAAATATGCATCCAAGAAAAGAACAAAAAGAAATCATAGAAACTATACAGATTAGAATATGTCAGAAAATACACAGAGTGAGTTTTGCCACTAGAAATCAACATTTTAAAGACTCAGCTAAGAGAGAGAGATCTGGATCTCACCCAAGGAAAAATTCCCTGAATTGTAAGCTGGACCATGCTGAAGAATCAGCTTTCTGCTATGTGTCTGTATTTCAGAATCTGTTCATTATCTCTCCTTGGGTCTCTCCTTGAAGAAAGTCTGAAACTTATTGTGTCTTCTGAAGCAACAATAGAAGAATGTCTTTCTCCACCAAAGCGGCTGAGTTATCATTCTCTCTACCAATGTGGAATCATAAGCACATGTAGGCTAAGTACCTCTACACAAACTAATTTACATAAGAATTATAGTTAATATTTACGTAGTACTTACTAAGTATGTCAGGCATCGTGCTAAGCACTTTACAATTATTATCTCATTTGATCCTCACAACATGGAAAATGGGTGCTCTGATTATCCCTATTTACAGATGAGGAAACTGAGATAGACAAAGTGACTTGCCTAGGATCATACAACTATTAAGTGACTAAGTTCAAATTTGAACTTGGGTCTTCTGACTCCAAAACTAGCTTCCTTTAGGTGGAGGGAAGGGAGAAAAAGGAAGAGGGAGAAAGGGGCCCTTTCAGTATCTCAAAAGGTTACAGAGTATGTAAATACTTTGAGTAACAGTACTTTTTAGAGCAAAGTAAAACAAAATCTATTAAATATTTTAAATAAAAAAAGACAAAACTCTGCATTTCATAGGATTGTTTTCTGTTTAGTCATTTCTGTCATGTTTGACTCTTCGTGACCCCATTTTTTTTTGGCAGAGATCCTGTAGTGGTTTATCATTTCCTTCTCCAGATCATTTTATAGATGAGGAAACTGAGGAAAACAGGGTAAAATGACTTGCCCAGGGTCACATAGCTAGTAAGTGTCTTTGGCTGGTTTTGAACTGGAATACTCCTAACTCTAGGGCAGGACAACTTTCTACTGTGCCACCTAAGAACCAAATTGAGACTCAGTCCATATAAAAGGTTATAAATATATGCTGAGATAAAGAATGAGGTCCTTGGGGTTCTGTTTCCTTATCTGTAAAGAGTAATATGATTGTTTCCAATGTCCAGCTTGCTGCTGTAACATTCTCTGACTTACACAGAGTAGACCATAATGGAAGACTTCTTGGGGGAAGCGTCTTTCTTGACCTCAGACTCAGGCTGCACTGGAAAGGATCCATTCTGTTATTTCCACTAATTACTTTTGGAAGGAGAAATGAGGATGGAACTTGGGCAGCAAGCCAGAATGAATTTATTCCTGTGGTGAAGGTGGTGAGACTGCAGCCTGGAAGAGAGCCAGTCAGAGGGTAGGAACTCAACTAGGGGACAAAGCCCAGCTAGAAATGCTCTTTGCATGTGGAATGCTGAAGCTAGCTAACCTTATCCTGAGGCAGCCTGGAACAGTCGGAAGCACACAGGACCTGGAGTTAGCAATGCCTGGTCTCTATAACTTAATGGTTACATGATCTGTGGAAAACTCTCTGAACTTCAGTTGTCCTAAGATTATGCCAGATGATCTCCAAGGTCCCTTACAGCTTTAAAATTTTGTACTCTTCCTGTTACACACGTGAAATAATCTACATGTCACTGGACATTTTCCTATATTGCTTCCATGTCACCTGATGGACTGATTTGCCTCCACTATGATAATCAATCTACTTTCCCTGCTTTTTTGCCTTTCAAGCTTATACTGGATGTCCTCATGGGGACAAAAATGCTCATTTCTCATTTCCTTATTAGAGTTGGCAGCTGGGTCATTTCACTGAATAGGTTCTTGCAGCCAACTAGGGTCTTAACTCCCTAGGTGCTTTCTGACCTTTTCCTCTCTATTTCCCCAAATGAGTTTTCACTCTCAGCTCTGAGCAGGATTTAAATCTGGTGTCAGTTGATTGTGATGCTGCTTTGAATATAGCATGTACCCTGTTAGATGAGGAAAGAATAGAAAAATGAGACTTGTAGAGTTGAATAAACCAGAATTTCATAGATAGAAATCAGGAAGATAATATATGTTTTAGATTGTTCTGAAATCCTGTCACCAATTTAAATCTTATATCCTGGGTATGCTTGTAAAAAGTTGTCATGAAGAAAATCTGGCACGAAAAGGACAATTATATATATGATTGAACATATACTTGCAATTTGGGATACTGAGTATCTGGTCCTTTTCTTTTCTTCTGATTCTTTTTTTTCCCTGAGGCAATTGGGGTTAAGTGACTTGCCCAGGGTCACACAGCTAGGAAGTGTGAAAGTGTCTGAGACCAGATTTGAACTCAGGTCCTCCTGACTTCAGGGCTGGTGCTTTATCCACTGTGCCACCTACCTGCCCCAATCTGGGCCTTTTCTTAGCAAAGTGTTATATAGCTTTTCCCTCTTGTTCACCACCCATATCCAAACATTTGTCAAATATTCTTGATCCTCTCTCCAGTCTTTTGTATCTACATCCATATATTTCATAGTCTCCAACTTCATTATCTCTCACCCAGTTTATTACAGTTAGCTTCCTAGTTGGTCTTCCTGTATCATCTCCTCTCCTTCCCATCTACCTTACAGCTACCAAATTAATATTCCTAAAACATAGGCTTGACTACATCACCCCCTTGCCCATGAAAAATTAAAGGCTCTTTCTTGCCTCACAAATAAAAAAAAACAAGCTCCTTTTTTTTGGACATTTAAAACTCTTGACATTATTATTTTGAACTATATTTTCTAGACCATTCTACCTCATCCTTGCTTATGTTTCACTCAAACTGACCTATCTGATATTTCTTATGAAATACCTTCAATTTCCTGTTTTCTACCTTTGTTTAGATCACTGTATCTAGAATATATATTATACATAGACACACACACACACACACACACACACACACACACACACACACACTCCCCTTTTTCTTCCATTCCTAGAATCCACAGTTCCCTTCCAGAATGAGTTTCAAATGTCACTTCCTCCAAAAAAACTTTTGTTGATTTCCCCATTTGTCAGTGCCCCCTGCTAGTAGACCTTATATTTGCTATTTATATTTGTTTCTTTGTGTGTGTGTGTGTGTATTTTTCTATTTATTTATCTTGGTACATAGATCTTCTTGCAACTTCCCAGTAGAATATAAGTTTTTTGAGGGCAGGGTCTGTTTTGATTTTGTCATTATATGCTAGATTGTAGCAGGCTTTTGAATAAATTGTTGTTGAATAGAATTACTGCTCTTTGTTCACAAGAATACAAGATGACTTTAATGGATATTTGTATAAAGAAACAAATATTTAAATAGTAAGTTAGTGACTGCCATAAACTTGAAAGAGTCATGCATTTGTCTTTCACAGCAATGGTTGAGAATAATCCTTAAGGTACTTTCCTGCTATTAAATTCTATAGTTAAATATTTGTATCTGACACTATGATTAAACTTTACTGCTAGCTCAATGATTTGATTTAATGTGTCCTTCCAGATAACCAACTTCTGAGTAAATAAATACACACCCTTCTTATGGCAGCCAGCTAATGCTGGACAGAAACTAACAAGTTCATAGGGGATGATGAGCTTTTTGATAGTGGTTACCATTCTAGCTCTTTAGTCCTACAACTTGAGAATTTGGAAAAGCCTCTCACTCTGCAACCTTCCTGTTGAGGAATGTCCACAAATAAAATAAGCTAGAGTATTTTTTTAAGGGCAGACACAAAGTCTGTCTTTATTTCCAGGCTCAAAAACTTTGCTAGCTTGGCTTAGTTCATCCATTTGTGTTCTGAGACAGTAAAGGAGGCTCATCGAATAAAGGGCTAGGCCTCAGACACTTTCTGTATGACTGAGCAAATTGCTTAAAGGTAATCTAATTTTCTTCATCTGTAAAATGGGGAAGGTGTTGGATCAAATGAGATGACATTTGTAAAGCATTTAGCACAGTGCCTGGCACTGTTTCCTCCCTCCCTTTTTTTTCTTTCCAGTCTTCTTATGTATTACTTATATACAATGTATATATCACATTTAATATATATATATATATATATATATACATATATATATATATATCACTTCTCTATGTACTCTGCAATCTAGTGGTCTCTTTGCTGGTCCTTACACATGACAATCCATGACAAAGCATTTTTCACTAGCTTTTCCTCATGCTGGGAATTCTTTCCACTCTGAAAACTCCTTTGCCTTCTGGACTCTCTGGCTCCTCTGGCATTTCTGAGGATGGATTTTAACTGGGGTTTTCTTAACTAGATCCAGTATTCTACTGCAGGGAGACTTGGAATGCTAAACAGAGAATTTTATATTTAATCCTGGAGGTTATAGGAAACCACTAGAGTTTATTGAGTAGAGGAATTAATTTGCTCAGAACTTCACTTTAGGAAGATCAATTTTAAAACCGAGGGGATGATGGATTGTAGTGAGAAGTAACTTGAGACAGGGAGAACAAATCCACAGGTTATTGCAAAGAAACAAACAGAAGGATAAAACTATTTTGTTAAGCTCAACAGGTGTTCATTTTGGCATGCTAACAGGTCCAGATAAGAATAGCAACCAATCCTTTAAAAAAAATACCCTTAGATATGGAAAGGAGTATTAACACAGCTAGAATTTACTAAGTTGTACATTGTTACAATAATGATTTAACCAGTTTCATATGTATCCATGGACAAAGAATTCATTACAAATTGACTACCTGCTTTCTAGTGACAAGTTTCTCCATACTTAACTGAGCAGATGTAGTCTACTGTTGGGATCATATCCTCCACCTTTACTATATGGAAGAGTCATCCAGAACTCTCATATTTTTGTATAGGTCTATAGTCAGAGCCTCTCCTACCACAGGCAAGGCTACATTTTTAGCATATGGAATTTCGGCAAAACTGAATCACCCTGTGGCTTATGATGGCTACAGTTGTTGACAGAGCCAGGTGTTGGATGTAAAACATGACACTGTTTGCAGCTGTTTCTCTGACAAAAATTTTACTTATTCCCAAAGGATAGATTTTCTGTCTTTTCCCCAAGAGAATCACAGGTTATGAGAGTCATAAAAAAGTGCACTTTAGTGCAGTGCAAATCCCTGGTACAGATATTTAAAGGACTACTTTCTAAAAGAATGTGAAGGATAATTGTTTTGCTTTGTTTTTAACTTGTGGAAGGCATACTAGTTGGGGAATAAGAGGACTTGGGCTTAGATTCTGACTCTGACATTATGTGATAGTAGGAAAGTTATTTAAACTTTCTACCTATGTTAGCTTCGTCTGTGAAATAAGGATAGTAGATAGGATGATGTCTGAGGTCTCTTTTGATTCTTCCCTTCCTTTTCAAGAATGATATTAGAAGAGAAACAGTATTTATGATCATTTTGGCCTATTCTTTGAGGAAGTTTCCCTGATGAACTTTAGGCCTATAGACTGAATTTCCACATCAGTGATCGAGTCTCATTTTCAACTTTGAAACAAGAGGGGAATATGGTAGCACATTTCCTGTCTTCATAGTTGACAAAAAGGATATGAAATATGTTGTCCTAAGCACACAGATGAACATTCTGATCAGATTGATTTCATTGGGAATTACTTTGTAGATCTGATAAAAAACTATTTTTTGTGGTACCACAAATGTCTGCCATTTTTACCTCTTTATGCTTAAAATTATTCTAACTCTCAAAGCTGTTTATTAGGAATGTTTCAGAGAATTCCATTCCTGCTGCTATGAACCATCCATACAAGATCAAATTGCGCTCCTGTAGTCCACTTTTTTTTTGCATTCTGCTTAATATTGTTTCATATTTAAAGCTATGTAGAGTTGATTTAAATAAAATGAGTTTTTAATAATGTCTAATGTATCATGTAATTGCTGGGTCATATGACCAACAAAACGAGGATTAGACATTTAGTCTATTTCTCATGATCTCAAATCAAGAATTATATGCGAGAAATAAAGCAACTACATCTGCCTCAATAGACTAAGACCCCAAGAACCCTAATAAGGTCACAATCTGATGACTTAATAGCAGAGAAGGTTAATTTCCTAATGACCTTCTCATTCAACATTCCTTTCCCCAATAGCTTCCATGCTCTGGCAGGGCTGCATAATGGAATCAAGCCATGGGTTTATGCCCTTAAAGATATCAACAATCCACCTTTCTACTACTGTAGTTTTTTCCAGTTTACCCCATCTCTGACCTCACTTCACTATTCTGAAGCAACTCACAATAGAATTCAACTCTCCCCCTCACCCCTCCATTCTGTGAGGAAGGTTTGGCAGTAGAAGAAATTATAAGCATACTCTCACTGGGGTGGAAGCACACACACTGCTCTGTAGTATCATTTAGCTAGAGATCTAAGGAACAGAGGGAATTGGAGTAGGGCACCAGCATGTGGTTTTACCAGGCCTAATGAAAGGGGATTAGTATCCAACTGATGCCAGTTTTTTCCTCCTTAGAAGTCAGGTGGGGGAGAAGATGGATGCCACTGAAAAGTAAATTTCCCAGTGTGGAAGGAGGTTGAGGCAGCTTTCAAATCCTGCCTTTGTGGAAAATACCATCAAAGAAGAAGGTGTCAGAAGGTAAATGATACAGGAGAAAAGAGGAAAAAAGATTTAAATTATCAAATTATCTCAGGAGAAAATTCAGTTAAAAACCTTAAACACAAGCAGATAAATCATTAGGGAATATGTTGATAATAGATAATATATTAATCATTAGATCAGGTAAGAGAGTCCAGACATCTATGAATAAATATTGCAAAACAAAGGAAAATGAAATCAATACCTTTTGAGACAGAGTACTGTGTGGGTTGCCAAGAGAACATGGAACCACAGCAGGATGTTCCCAAATAGATCAAGAGAGAAATAAGAATCTTGAAAGCAGAATTTATAACCTGGCTAGTAGAAGTAATAAAAAACAAAATAACTTGAATTCATGATAGTGATACTTACCAAAGAAACAAAAGTGAGAATAATAGATTAGGAATACAAATTAAGGGCATCTAGAGGAAGAGAAGGAAAGAAATATGGTAAAAGAAAACATTATTTCCATACAAATAAAATATTCATATCAAAGACAGAATAAGCAGAATCAATTAAGGATTATTGACTTCCCAGAATAAAATGATGAATTAAAAAACCGGAACACTATAATGTAAGAAAAACAAGAAAATTGCTAAGAATTTCTAAATAAAGAAAAAGTGCCAATCAAAACAATCTATAGGTTGCCTTCAGATGCTGTATTGCAAACTCTAACGTATATAATAATTTTTTTTAAATTTTATTTTATTTGCATAACATATGTGTGGGTAATTCTTCAACAATAACCCTTACATAGCTTTCCATTACAAATTTTTCCCCCCAACTCCCCACCCCACCCCTAGATGGCAAGATATCCACTACATGTTAATTATGTTAAAATATTGGCAAATCGAATATATGTATACATATTTCCAAACTTATCATTGTTGTGCAAGAAAAATCTTATCTAGACAAACGATATATCAGATAAAGGAAGCACAATGTAAGCAAACATCAATCAAGGAGTATGAGAATGTTATGTTGTGGTCCACATTTCACATCCCTCTCTCTGGGTGTATATGGCTTTCTTCAGTGAACAATTGGAGGTGGTTTGAAACATTTCATTGTTGAAGAGAGCCATGTCCATCAGAATTGATCGTCATATAGTACTGTTGTTGCCGTGTATAATGATCTCCTGGTTCTGCTCATTTCACTCAGCATCAGTTCATGTAAGTCTCTCCAGGCCTTTCTGAAATCATCTTGCTGGTCATTTCTTACAGAACAATAATATTCCATAATATTCATATACCATAATTTATTCAGCCATTCTCCAATTGAAGGCCATCTATTCAATTTCCAGTTTCTAGCCACTACAAAAAGGGCTGCCACAAACATTCTTGCACATGTGGGGCCTTTTCCTTCCTTTATGATTTCTTTGGGATATAAGCCCAATAGAAACACTGCTGGGTCAAAGGGTATGCATAGTTTGATAACTTTTTGAGCATAGCTCCAAATTGCTCTCCAGAATGGTTGGATCCGAAATCAGACAATTCTGAAAACATTTAAGGACAATGCTGAAAATAGAATTGTATTTATATTAAAAAATGGGAAAAATTTTGTCAAAATTTCCACAACATTTTCTTTATCAGTGAGTTACCCATTTGAGTAGTCATCACTAACCTATGTGATAAAATATAAAATAACTTAAAGAAAAATGAGAGAAAAACAATTAGATTCATTTTATTATACACAGTGAAGAGTCATGCCTTCACTGGAGGTGACATAGCTTTGAGGGTGTTGATAGATTGATTTAAAAAATATTTAAAAGGGGAAGATACCAAATGATGTAAAAAATAACAAAGGTCATTACTAAGTATAGGACTTAAGTATTGATTATTCCATAAAGGTGATGGAGAAGATTACCCTTCCATCCTGACTCATTTGTCTATCTCCCAGGCTGCTTTTCCTGTGGGAAAAGAAAGAAAAGCCATTCCATCAGTTTCCTCTATGTATTGGTGCTCTTTCCTGAGCTGCCTTAGAAGACATCATGCTAATGTCAAACCCTTAAAGATATCAACAATCCACCTTAATTTATTTCCCAAGGATTAACAAATTCCTAATGGTCATATTCTCCCTATCCTAATGACTATGAACTTCCAGCTATCAATATGCAAACCCAGCTCTCTGCCTCCAACTTCCAGATCCTTTATTCTCATTTTCCTCATCTAAACTTGCCCACTGTTTTACTCTAATGCTATCTACAGCTTTTGCTGTGCTCACTGGCATTTTTGTTCCATAGATAACAATTTTTCTGCTATCTTAAATCTTTTCCTTTCCCACTTCTTTAATTTTATTGCTCTCAGTGAGACTAAGATCATTTCTGATGACTCATTTCCCCTGCCTACCCTTTCTAATATTGGTTGCATTCTCACTCATTTCCCTCCTTCCTTCACTGGTAGAGAGAGGGAAGCTGAAATAGTTTTTGTTCCCCATTCCAATTCCAAGCTTATTCTCTGCCACCATCACCCATTAACCTCTCATACTGGGATGTTCACTCAATCAGTATTTACCAATTGATCAATATTCTGGTAGCTGTTGTTTACTAATCTACAGGATACTTCCCTTCTTTCCTCAATACAGTTTGCACCTGGCTTACCATTTGTCTCTCTTCTCCAACATCTGCCTTCTTACTAGTGTTGGGATTCAATCAGATAATCTCTGGTGTCATTTTTGAAATAACTCAGGACCCAGGCTGTCTCCAAATCAAGTAAAGGCATTCATTAAAATTAATTGAAAATTGCGTACTCAGAGCACTGTGCTCCTTTTAGGAAGTTAGCGAGAGTTAGTCCAATAAAGGAAGACAAAGATATTTATGAAATCTGATTACATCACAAGATTTGTGGATTTTTAGATTACAGGAAGAATTTGCTAACATTGGGTGATCCTAAGCCTTGATGGAACTGTGTATGTGGTTATCTAAAATGTATACAGAAAAACTCACTTGGGAGGGTATGATAATGATATTATGATTAGCCTGACTTCATCAGAAGCTCACCCAAAGGTCAGCAAAGAAGGATATTACACAGGTGCCATATCTGGGAAGTGATTAATTAAAGTTTGTGATTTACACCATCTTGGTGCTATTTTCTTATTGGCTAATTTCTATGGTATGTCTAGACTTGACTTGCTCATGTACCTGTGATTGAGGATTTCAGTGGGGTTTGGGCTGGGGAGGGAGTTGGTTTGAGCTAGGAGCAACAACCAGGATCCCATCACTAGGAAGACTTCATCTTACAACTTGACTCCAACCACTCTATCTACAAATTCTTCAATTTACTCATTTCTCCTCACCTGCTCCTCTATCCCACCTTAGCTGCCTGCAGATTGCTATTTTTTCTGTTTTTCATTACCCACAAGTTTTCTAATTCCACATTTACGTACTTTTAAATTCTCTTATCTGGTCACAGTCTTTATTATTTTCCTTTCTTTTTGTCTTACAGTACAAATCCTGTTTTTCTTCCTCAACATGATCTTCAATCCTTCAGCCCCTTAGTTCTTTCCCATACTGTCATCTCTGCACTGGCTACAGTCTCTTCCCATCTTCATTCTTTACCCCTTAAGTGAGTTCAGAAAAATAACTCTTGTTGACTCCAAGGCCAGCACTCTGCACTATAGCTCCACCCAGCTGCCCCTCTGAATCTTTATCTTCTCTCTATTGTATAATTTTTGTGTGTGTTTGTTTTTATTTTTTAAATTTTTTATTGAAGCTTTTTATTTTCAAAACTTATGCAAGGATAATTTTTCACCATTGATCCTTGCAAGACCTTGTGTTCCAATTCCCCCCACCCCTTTCCCTTCACTCCCTCCCCTAGATGACAAGTAATCCAATATATATTAAACATCATAAATATATGTATATATATGCATATATATATCCAATATAGCCATGCATATTTATACAATTATCTTGCTGCATAAGAAAAATTAGATCAAAAAGGAAAAAAATGAGAAAGAAAATAAAATATAAGCAAACAACAGCAAAAGAAGTGAAAATTCTATGTTGTGATCCACACTCAGTTCCCATAGTCTTCTAAGTATAGATGGCTCTCATCATCACAAGATCATTGGAACTGACCTGAATCATCTCGTTGAGAAGAGCCACGTCTGTCAGAATTTATCATCGTATAATCTTGCTGTTGCCATGTGCAATGAGCTCCTGGTTCTATTCATTTCACTTACCATCAGTTCATGTAAATCTTTCCAGGCCTCTCTGAAAACATCCTGCTGATCATTTCTTATAGAACAATAATATTCCATAACATTCATATACCATAACTGATTCAGCCATCCTCCAACTGATGGGCATCCACTCAGTTTCCAGTTTCTTGCCACTACAAAAAGGGCTGCCACAAACATTTTGTACATGTGGGTCCCTTTCCCTCCTTTAAGATCTTTTTGGGATATAAGCCCAGAAGAAACACTGCTGGATCAAAGGATATACACAGTTTGATAACCTTTTGAGCATAGTTCCAAATTGTTCTCCAGAAGGGTTGGATCAGTTCACAATTCTTCCAACAATGTAGTAGTGTCTCAGTTTTCCCACTTCTTCCCTCCAACATTCATCATTATCTTTTCCTGTCATCTTAGCCAATCTGAGAGGTGTGTGTGGTACCTCAGAGTTGTCTTAATTTGCATTTCTCTGCTCAATATGAAAAACACCTTTCTAGTCATATGAGACTAGAAATGGTTTCAATTTCTTCATCTGAAAATTGTCTGTTCTTATCCTTTGACCATTTATCAATTGGAGAATGGCTTGAATTCTTATAAATTTGAGTCAGTTCTCTATATATTTTAGAAATTAGGCCTTTAACAGAACCTGTGAATGTAAAAATGTTTTCCCAATTTATTGCTTCCCTTCTAATCTTGTCTGCATTAGTTTTGTTTGTACAAAAACTTTTTAACTTAATATAATATTATCTATTTGGTCTTCAAGAATGAGCTCCAGTTCTTCTTTGGTCACAATTTCCTTCTTTCTTCACAGAGGTAAACTATCCTATGTTCTTCTAATTTGCTTATAATATCACTCTTAAAGTGCTTCTTAATAAAATTTTTTCATAGTTAATGTTTAATGCCTACCATATATCAGCAACTGTGCTAAGCACCGAAGATACAAAAGGGCAAAAGATAGTTCCTATTTTCAAAAATTTTACACTCTAAAGGGGAAGACAACTGTATGTAAACAAGATTAAAAGAGGATAGATTGAAGATAATCAACAGAATGATGATATTAGCTTTAAATGAAAACCAGAAAAGCTTCTTATAGAAGATATAAGAAAATATATGTATGTATGTATATGTATGTATGTATGTATGTATACAGAATGTGAAGCCAGGTAGCATAGATGACAAAAGAGAAAATTTCAAGTGTGAGAGAAAGCTGGTGAAAATGTCTAGTCAGGAAATGAAGTATTTTGTGTGGAGTATAGCAAGGAGGCCAGTGTAGCTGCATCATAGAACAATGGATAAGAGTGTTAGAATACTGGAAAGGCAAAAAGGGGCCAGGTTGTGAAGGGTTTGAACTCCTAATACAGGAATTTATATTTTATTTTGGAGGTAGTAGGGAGCCATAGGAACTTTTTAAATAGGGAGGTGACTTGATCGAACTTTTGCTCTAGGAAGTTCATTATGACAGCTGAGTGAAGTAGACTGGAGTGGAGAGAGATTTATTTCAGAGTCACCAAACAGAAGGCTACTTCAGTAGACAAGGTGTGAAGTGATAATTGCTGCACCAGGGTAGTGACTGTATCAGGGAAAAAATGAGGCAAATAGGAGAGATGTAAAATTTATAGAACTTCTTAACAGATTGGATATGGAAAATGAGGATAAAATCAAGAATGACACTTTGGTTATGCCTGGGTGACTAGAAGGATTGTGGCATCCTTGACAGTAAGAAGAAAGGCTTTTAGAAAAACAAAATTAATTTGGTTTTGAATATGTTGATTTTGTTAGACATACAATTTGAGATATCCAATAGCAAGTTGGAGATACAATACTGGAAGTTAGGAGGGAGATCAGGGCTGGATAAATAGATCTGAAAATTACCAACAAAGATGATGACCAAAACCATGGGAGCTGATGAAATTAACAAGTATAATAGTTTAGAGGTAGTTTGTTAAAATAGTGCAAAGCCCCATTAATAGAACTCCCATGAATAAAGATCCTACAAAAAAGACTGAGAAGTAGCATCCAGATGGAAAAACAAGTCTCAGACACTAGCTTTATGAACCTAAGTTAAGTTACTTTACCCTGTTTACCTCAGTTTCCTCTTCTGTTACATGAGCTGGAGAAGAAAATGACAAAGCACTCCAGTATCTTTTCCCCCAAAAAAACTCAAATGGGGTCACATAGAATTAGACAACTAGAAATAACTGAATAATAAAAGATTCAGAAGAAGACATAGAGAAGTAGTAATGGTTAATGCTACTTTTGTAGATTAAATATATACTTGAAAAAAAAAGTCAGGCTTTATGCAATAGATTAAGTTCCATATGCAAGCCTCTTTATGTGTTATTTGTATTATTGAAAATTATGCTGACTCAATAACTTATTGTTCCCAGACCTGCTTGTCAATCAGTGTTGGAAGAGACATCACCAAGTCTGCAGTTTTATATTACCTGCTATTTGTCAGATAGTAAGTCATTTCCTACTGGTTTGCACCTGGAAATTATTACAAGCTACCTTGGGGAGGAATTAGGATGCAATGGCCCATTCCCTTTTACTGACTTTTACTTAGAATTATCTGAATTGTCTTTAGTATCATTATGAAAGTTATCAGTAAAAGTTGACTACACCTGAAGCCTTTATTGATCTTCAGTGATCAACCCATCAGTGCAATTGGTGAATTTCTAAAAAACAGCTTTTAATTCTCTGTTCTGAATTTTGCCTCCTTAATTGGAGTGAAAGATTAAACAAAGAATTTTTCTTTTAACAATATTTTGAGATGTTTATGTGTGTTAATACTCCTTAACTTCATAACAGAAAATTAAAAACAGCAGAAGTAATAATTTACTGACCTATGTATCTATTTTCTCATCTCCAACATTTTAATAAGAATTGTGAGAAATGATTATTAATAATCCATATCTTGGGGAGATTCATCATTCTTCCTCTCTTCCAAACTCCTGAAAGTTCAATCTCTTGGTATGGCATTACTAATAATGAGATTGCATTAATTCTCCTAGATCCCAGACCCCACCCATCTTTACAGGGAATTTAATCTTGGGAAGGGGGAAGCCTATTGTGTTCTGCTCAAGTTTGGGTGTAAATATTCTTTTGTCTAAATAGTCCAATGTTATGGGCAGAGTTTAGAAATAAAACCAAGGCTCATTCTCAGACTTCAGTGACAATCTACTCTCTCTCAAAAGGTACATAAACTGTGAGCCCTGCTTACATGATTGTCTTTGATCTAAGATAGACAGCCACATGACCATCCTTTTATTAATAACCTTCTGGCTTATTAATAAAATGATGTAATTACCCAGAAACTATGTCTCTCAAACTTTTTTAATGAGCACAAAATAATTTCTACATGGATTAATTATCTTTACTAAAATATGAGAAATGAGATATGAGGTTGTGGATTGTATTTGGTCCAAAACTCATCTTTATTATCTCAAAACTGATTGTAAGATACAGAAAATATAGTACTCTATTTCATGTTTTGTTTGTTGACTACAAAAAAACCCCAAAAAACCTCAAGTCAAGAGTACAAAGATTTCTCCCATAAAATGTCTTAACATGGGGCACAGTGGATAGGGCAATATCCCTGAAGTCAGGAGGATCTGAGTTCAAATTTGATCTCAGATACTTAACACTTCTTAGCTGTCTGTGACCCTGGGCAAGTCACTTAACCCTGATTGCCTCAGAAAAAAAAGTCTTAACTTGCATATATTAAAACATATAAGATTTCTTGAAAGTTACAAGAATGGAGAAAAAAATGATGACTTTCTAATAAATATAAAGTTAGCCATAAAATTAGGAAAGTTCACTTTGCTAAAAATGTTTACTTTTTGTCATGGAGGATATCCAGTACATAGTCCAAAAGGAAATGGCATTTCTTAGAAATTGAGAAAGTCTTCTTTTCACAGGTGGTATTATGATGATTGCCATGGTCTCCAGATGGTTGCTCGGCTTTCTAACTGAGCACTATAATCCTTCAAAAAAGTTTGACCTATTTCTTCATACAGTCAATACATAAAGTCAAGCTGTACAATTAAGATTGTCCATTAGAATACATATCTTGGGCAATGGCATCAAATAGAAAATGAAGCCAGTGTTAAAGAATGAAAAGAGCCAGCGGGACTACATTTTAATTATACTGTAAGGAATTGCATACTTTTTGAAACAAAATCTATTCATAAGAGGGATTTATCAGGGGAATTCTTGACCAATTTGATGAATTCCCAAATCAACTTCTTTAGAATACAGGATACAGACCTTTGTTTGCAAGCATTTGAAGGGTATTAGTTCATGAAGTATGGATAGGTTCACTAATGCCATGCTGAGAAAAGAAAGGAAAGGACAGACTTTTGACTAAGTTACCTCTGTCTATGGCCTATGAGACAGCAGATATATTAATACATTACTCTCATTTGGACTCCTTTTTCTACTTCAGGAAAAAACAAAATACAGCACAGTAGACCTTCATTCTAGAGTGGGAGGGAACCTATGTCCATTTACAGTCTCTTCTCCCCCAGGAACTGAAATAGGAGATGTATGTGGGAGGTGCATGTGTTCAAACCCACATGGCCTGAGAGGAGATTTCCTGCACTCCAGGACTAACTGACTCTACTTAATTTAGCCATCAAGATGACACCTTGTCACTTCAAGAGATGATTACAGGTAGTATACTTGTACTTATTTTTGCAGAAGCATACAGAAGCAGACACAGCTCAAAAGTGTAATTTATGGACAATGTTTGAAAACCCAAGTTACTTTATGGAAGAAGGCTGATTTTTTTTTTAGTTCAACTTATTTTTTTATTAATACTTTTTATTTGCAAAATTTATGTATGGGTAATTCCTAAACATTAACCCTTACAAAGCTTTCTGTTACAAATTTCCCCCCCTACTCCCCACCCCTCCCCTAGATGGCAGGATATCCACTACATGATAATTATGTTAGAATACTTAAGAAATCGAATATATGTAGAGTTATTGCCACACATCATTTTTTGTGCAGGAGAAATCTTATCTATGAGAAAGAATAATGCGATAAAGGAAATACAATGCAAGCAAACCTCAATAGAGAACATGAAAATGTTATGTTGTGCTCCACATTTTGCATCCCTCTCTCTGGGTGTATATGGCTTTCTTCACTGAACAATTGGAACTGGTTTGAAGCATTTCATTGTTGAAGAGAGTCATATCCATTAGAACTGATCCTCATATAGTATTTTTGTTGCCATGAATAATGATCTCCTGGTTCTGCTCACTTCACTGAGCATCAGTTCATGCAAGTCTCTCCAGGCCTCTCTGAAATCGTCCTGCTGGTCGTTTCTTACAGAGCAATAATATTCCATAACACTCATATACCATAATTTATTCAGCCACTCTCCAATTGATGGGCATCCATCCAGTTTCCAGTTTCTAGCCACTACAAAAAGGGCTGCCACAAACATTCTTGCACATGTGGGGCCCTTTCAGAAGGTTAATTTTTTAATTCCCCAAGAGATGTGATTTTAAAAACAGCTTTGTAGAAAGAAAAGTGGAGATTTCCAGGGAACCCCCTCCCAACTCTGGAGGGTTAAAAAATTGGGTTTCAGTATCTCAGAATTTGGGGATCTTACATTCTAATAAGAGAATGCAGAAGCAGCATGGTACTTGGAGAAACAAGAGGATTCTCTCTATTTCCCAGATCTTAATTAAGCTACTAATCCCTCAGTCTCAATGTCTTCATCTGTAAAATGGGAATAATAATAGCATTCACCTGACAGGATAGTTTCGAGAGTCAAGTGGGATAACATGGATAAAACACCTTTCAAATCTTGAAATCCTTTGTAAATGTTAGCTATTAAAACAATAAGCTTTTGTAATGTGAATATTTTCTTCAAGAAAAAGCAGAATCACAGGGCAGGATTGATCTAAGTCAGGGTACCATCCAGAATCAAGAACATCAATGTGAGTTATTGTACCAATGGGACAGTTTAAGAATGGGGCAGATGGGTCAGGTTTCCAGGTTGAGGTTATAATGATTAAGATCTAGGAAGAAACAGAGGTCAAGATTAGGAACACCAGATGTTTAAGTCAGGAAGTGAAGGAAGGAAAACAGTTTGAGCTTTGAACCTGCAAAGAACCTGCAGATTACAAGTTAGAAAGACAGCTCTTGATGACTTTACATTAATATTTCGACTTCTTGGGACCTCAACTTCTACCTCTCCCTGGCTTACCTCAATATACATAGTATCCACTCTGTCTTCTTACTTTCTTGTGGTATTATACTTACTTTGCATTGTAATTATCCATTAGTTGTTATGTGAGCTTGGTTCACAGCAGCAGCAGCATTGTGAACTCTTCGAAGGTAGGTGACATAGGATCTTTTAGTTTTCCTCATGACATATTCAACTATTTGCTTTGTATGTAGTAGAATGTCAGTAAATCTCTAGGGAAAGAGCAATACCCCTCTTTCCCTAACCACAAGTATAGCATGGATGGATTTTTTATTCTGGAATTGGACAACCTGAGTTCTGATCCTAGCTTGGATATTTGCTTCTTGTATGAGCTTAGGTAAATATCAAATTCTTTCAGGCTTTTCTAATCATCAAAATGAGGGAATTGGATTATATATATTCAAAGGTCTTTCTCTCTTTCTCTATATTCTATTTTAACTTGAAAATATCCCTGGATCTTTGTATGTACTTGTTATTTTTTAATCTCTTAATGTTTTTGTTAAAGAAATATCTCAAGAAGGGTCAAGTCTTTCCTCCTCAAAGAGGATTTAAATGTGCTATATAGATTGTTCTTCATCCCATGTGCTGGAAAAGAAGGGAAGGAATCTACAAGATGATCAATCTGTCTTATATATCACCTTACTAAATAAAAGTCATATACCAAGGCATCGACCCCAGATAAAAGGATTTCCAGTAGAGAGGTCCCTGTCTCTGAATTCTTTAGGGAGAGTTAAGAATACAATTTGGTGAACAGCCATCCCCATGAAGCAATGGAATCGAGTATTCTTGTTGAATCATTGGAGAGTACTTGAATTTTCAGTAATATTTTCTAGTTCCTAGGGATATGATATATATCTAGGTTAGGATGGCACTGATAACCATATGGTTCATTTGTTGATTTCCCTGGCTGCAACTTCACACAGTAGGGTCATTTGTAACTTTTTTTAAAAAACTCAATAACATGTTTTGCATAGAAATATCTCTCTACATGGCATGTGAAACTGAGCATGGCAACTAACCCAGGTAATGCAATATCAGTTATTTGAGAAT
Organism: Myrmecobius fasciatus; assembly: GCA_023553655.1. Taxonomy (NCBI): domain Eukaryota; kingdom Metazoa; phylum Chordata; class Mammalia; order Dasyuromorphia; family Myrmecobiidae; genus Myrmecobius; species Myrmecobius fasciatus. Next base: position 260,265 of record JAJPUD010000041.1, on the reverse strand, counting down.
TGAGAATGCAGCATCCAAAGCAGTAGTTAAAGTTACTGAAACAAGACATAAACAATTTGGATTCTGAGATTGCATTTTGTAATCTAGATGTAATTTGGAATGTGTTCAGACGTTTAGTCACTCAGAGGGTGAGATGCCAAGGTTTTGAGTTGAGAGACTAGATTTATCATGGAATAGCAGGTGGTGAGGAGAAAATGGGAAATGGTACAATAGACTCAATGATCAGAAAAATCAGACAGAAGAATGAGACTGAGACAGATGAATTCAAACCCTCTTTCCCACCCAAAATGCTTCCTTCTAAGGAGGACTGGTTCTAGTAAATACGGTAGTATTAGTGTGATTCAAACTAGCCTTATTTTAAATAATCTGAACTCCATATTCCTTAAACCTATCCTTTGTCCTCACCATAACTTCCAGTCATTACAACTTTCTCTGCTTTCTCAATCTACCAACACTCCCCTGCTCTTGTTTTTCTTCTTTTACTAACCTACTTCAAATTCATGTTGTTTTATACCCTCCGTCTTGATGTTTCTCATTTCTTTCCACATCCCAAAATTAGACTTAACCCATTGTCTCCCTCCCCCCCCATTTACATGCTGCTGAATGCTACTGAAGAAAGTCAAGAAAAGTATTGATTCAGTCTACTATTTATTTTTATGATCTAATCCTAAGGGAGCACTCACTGCTGCACAGCAATCCTTTTACTCTTCCTTGATTGATTCCTGGTTATATTTTCTATCATTTACTTATTTAAAACTCTTTCTTCTTTCCTTAAGCAACCTACATCCCCTCTATCTTCCCCTTTCTCAGCAAAGAACTTGACTTTTTTGAGGTCATTTGTCAGGAGCACTCTCCTCTCAATATCTATTTCTCATATCCCTTTAACATCATTCCCCACTCTTTCTCATTTTATTCCAGTCTTAGAGGAAGTGGTGGTCCTCCTTATTAAGGACAAATTCAGTGTCTTGGGCTTTGATCAATTCCCATTTCCTCTAAGAACTTGACAATTTGATCATTTTCTTTCACTTTATCTTTTTGGTTATCCTTCACACTACTTAAAAACATGCTTAAAAAACCTTCACTTGTCTTCGGCATTCTCTCACCATATATTTCTCCTCCTTGTCACTACTAACTTCCTAAAAAACCTCCCCAACTTTTTCAATATCCTTGTATTTCATTCACTTCTCATGCTATTCTCTTACCTCCTCTCTTCCCATTAAGGAATCTATCTGTCACAATATTCTCTGTCTCACAAAAGGTATTGATTCCCCTATATTAGATCTTGGGATTTAGTCCCATGAATATTAATTGAGTTTTTCTTTCCTGTCCTGATCCTTTAAATTCTCCTTTAATCTTGAGCCTCTAAGTTTTATTTTTGTCCTATGCTGATTTTGTTATTTCTTTTGCCAATTGGTACATTTTTTTTTCTCTTTAAATAGCAGCCTATGAACATGAGAAAATTGATTTCATTATTCAATATTTTCTTGTTAATTAATGCTTATTTACCTTGTTTGGAGTGTTTGTAAGTTGAATTCCTATGGGGGGGTTTTGACAGAGGTAGGGGAGATAAATGGCAAATATGACTATTGTTAAAGTTCTGACTCCCCATTGTTAGGCATGATTTTGATTGATTTTTAGTTTACAAAAAGAAAATTGAGGCCATTAATTAAGAGCTCCCCATTCTTAAGAAAACAAATGCTTACTAATGTTTCATGTCCTTGCTATGATCCTCTTACTTTATTTTTGACTCTCCTCTAGGCTCGTGATGTGATTTATCAAATGATAGAGCTCTTTCCACAGTAACTAATGATTGTTAAATCTAAAACATTTTCTCAATCCTCATCCTAATTGACCTTTTTGTATCATTTAGCACTGTTGACCATATTATTTTCCTGGATAATTTCTCTTTTCTGGCAGTTTGGAACACTGATATCTCCTGCTTATACTCCCATCTCTCTCTCAGATCAAAAGAGAAAAAAACAAGCAAGGAAATGACAACAAGACCACCTCAAAAATACTATATTTGATCTACATTTAGTCCTCTCTTTGGATGCAGACAGCTCTTTCCACCACAAATCTATTGGAATTGGCCTAAATCACATTGTTATTGAAATGAGGCAAGTCAATTACAATTGATCATAACATACAATGTTCTCTTGGTTCCATGCATTTCACTTAGCATCAGTTCATGCAAGTCTCTCTGGATCTTTCTATAATCAGCCTGCTGATTGTTTCTTATAGAACAATAATATTCCATAACATTCATATGCCATAACTTATCCAGCCATTCCCTAACTGATGGGCATCTAATCAGTTTCCTGTTTCTTGCCACTACAAAAAAGGCTGCCACAAACATTTTTGCACATGTGGGTTCTTTCCCCCTTTTTATGATCTCTTTGGCACACAGAGGCAGAAGATTCATGGTTATGTCAAAGGATATGCACAATTTGAAAGTGTTTTAAGCGTAGTTCCAAATTGCTCTCCAGAATGGTTGGATCAGTTCACAACTCCACCAACATTCGTGTTGGTATAGGATGTTAGGTGTTAGTCAGTGCCTAGTTTTGGCTATACTGTTTTCCAATTTTCCTAGCAATTTTTGTCAAATAGTGAATTCTTATTCTAGAAGCTGGCGTCTTTGGTTTTATCAAATACTAGATTACTATAGTCATTGACTATTGTCTTGTGAACCTAACCTATTCCACAGATCCATTACTCTCTTTCTTAGATGGTATCAGATGGTTTAGATGACTGCTGCCTTATAATATAGTTTTAGGTCTGATAATAGCTAGGCTACCTTTGCATTTTTTCATTAATTCCTTTGAAATTCTTGACCTTTTGTTCTTCCAGATGAATTTTGTTATTATTTTTTCTAGCTCTATAACATAATTTCTTGACAGTTCTGATTGATATGGCACTGAATAAGTAGATTAATTTAGATAGAATTGTGATTTTTTTAATAGTAGCTCAGTCTACCCATAAATATTTAATTATGTGTGTATCTTAAGGCTTTGTTCACAGCCCTCATCTCTTTTCTCTTTATACTGTCTCAATAGGTAACCCCTCATTACCACCTTTATGCAGATGACTTACAGATTTACATGTCCAGCCAAAATCTATCTCCTGAGCTTTAATTCTATATCACCATCTATTTATCTGAATTTTCCATCTGAATGATAAGCCTTCCAAACTCAATATATCTACAGTGGAAGTCATTTTATTTTCCCATAAACCAATCCCTTTCCCAACCTTATCCATTGTTGTTGAGGGTATCACAATTCTTGTAGCCCTCCAGGTTCCCAATCTTTTTGTCATCTTGACTCTTCAGATTCACTATGGATTAAATACACCTTCATTTCTTCCCCATTCATGCATCTTCTTACTGTGATTTCTATTTTACTTCAAGTATTAAAATAGTTGCAAATTTTTTTCTTCCATAGCATTTTCCATGTAGTTTTTTCTTATCCATTCACACAATCACTCTAGTTCAAGCTGTCATCACTACTTAACTTGAAGTATTGCACAATCTATTTAGTCTTTTTACATCTAGTTGGTCCCCATTTTAATCTGTCCTTCACACAGATACTAGATTGTAAATAAAAATCATGCTATCTCCCTTCTTCCCAATACTCCCTCCTCTGCCTCATTCAATAAGTTACAGTGGCTTCTTTTTGGCGTTTGAATTATCTCTCCAAAACATAGTCCATTCTTAACTTTCAAGCTTTTTTGAACAATACTCTTTTCCTTTTAATACTGATTTATTTGCTATTTTTTTCATACTTACAATTTATCTCCTGCCTTTGTTGACTCTTTGTTGTATATTTTTGGAATGCACTTTCTCCTCACCTCTATCTCTTGGATTCTCTGGTTTGCTTCAAGATTCTACTTGTGTACCTCTTGGGATGAAACTTTTCATGATTCTCTAAGATTCGTGTGCATTCTTTCTCAAAAATGCCTGTAATTTATTTTCTAAATATATGGTATACTTTTTAAGACATTCTGTATATATGTATATACATATACATATAAATGTTTCCACCATTAAAATGTGAGCTTTTTGATGGTAGGGAGTATTTTGCTTTTATGATTACACTTAGACCTTACTTCAGCACATCACACATATTAAAACATTTAATAAATACTTGTTAATTGATCAGTAGATATATTATTTGGGGTTTCAACTTGACACCCTATACTTTTTTGGAATATATTATTTCACTTTTTTTTTCTAAATTTTTTATGACCATGGAGTAATCCTTAGGTTTTACTATTTGGTATTTCTTTATAGTTGAAAGTCTTTCTTATGGATAATTACATGATTAGTTGATTGTTAGCGAAACTGTAAAATTTAACCACTATGTGCCTTGGAAATTTGTGTGTGGGCTTTTTATCTCCAGTGGCAATATGTGGATTTGATTGATTAGTGCTTTGTTGTTTCTATTCAGAAGTTCCAGGCAGTTTATTTGTATTATTTCCTGCTGTATACTATTCAGGTTTTATTTATCATGTTCTTCTGAGAGATCTATAATTCTTAAGTTATCTCTGTGCATACAGTTTTCAAGTTCAGTTACTTTAACTTACATAGAATTTGTGTTTTTTTAAATGTAGTTTTTGCCTTTTGCTCCCTTTCTGCCAAATTTTCTTCTAGTTTTTTTATTCTTGTGTTTCAAATATGTAATTATCTTTCAAAGCTTCAGTTCTTTTGGAGAATCTCTGCTCTGTCTTCTAATTACTTTATCCTCCTGCTTGTCTTTAAAAATTGTACACTGAGACCTATGATTTCTGACCTAATTTTATTTAGAATCTCTCTTTTGGAAAGTTTTATTTTTCTTTTAAACTATTCTGGCATTTTTGTTGTCCTTCCATGATCTCTAGAGCATTGTAGGATTCTCTTTTTCACTGGAGCATTTTGATTTGTTTTCTTTCATAATATATGACCTATTCATTTTGTTCTGTCCTTTCTATAAGTTTATTTATTTTTCTTCTTAAAAACAAATTTTTTATGTTCATTTATTTGTGACTTAGGTTTTTAAATAAGCTGTCTCCCTTGGACTTTTTTGAGTCTTGAAGTTTTTCCACTTTGTTTTTGTATGCTAATCTTTTATTTCCCTTCTTTTTGGTTCTACCCACTTCCACTACTGCTCAGATTCTCCAGAGACCAGTTGTATCCTTATTCTCTTTCCATTTGGAGATTTGTGAGTAGGTCCCAAGTTCTTGCATAGAGAAAATTCTGGAAGGAGAAGCCTTTCTCCAATGGATTTCTAAACAATTATATTTCCATCACATCAATCTCTTTCCCCTTTAGCCAACTCTGGGATGCATTTTTCAATGCTTATGTCTTTACTATCCCTTTTCCTCCAAACCCTCAAATATTCACTTATTCTTTTACTTCTCTTTTTCCTTCATGTGGTATTTGGGTATGTTGTCAAGGCATTCATGGTGGTCTCTCAAGAATTTGCGCAGGCAAGTCCTGGTGACTAGGACCCTTTATGATCATTTCTTCACCTGAGGTTTGGTCTTAAATCAATGATCGATTTATGACCAAGTTTCTCACCTGTGGCTTCAAGGCTCCTATATTTTTAGCTCCACTACACCTTGGTTTCATCATTACCCTTCCTCTCACCAGATGACTTTTTGGCTCCTCTTTGCCAGTCCTTTCTTGGCTGTAAGCTTTATTTGTGCTTGTAAATAGTTGTAAGATTGGATCAGCTGTATACAGTGTGATGCCATATAGGCAGTAGGAATTTGAGGAGAGCATTCTAATGGTAAAACACAGGATATTGGGAATGTATTTTGTGGCTCAGCTCTTTGATATCAGCGGTTATATTGCTATAGATTCCCAACAGTTGCTGGAAAATGCTGCTGTGATATCAGAATTTTTATTGTTGAAAACTCCTGTTATGGAATCTTCTTTGACTAATACAGTTCCTGTTAGAACTTATAATGTTAGAGATTTTACTATGCCAATGAGAGTTTAAGTGACTTGCACATGGTCACATGTATTTTCAGAGGCATGTTTCAAATCCAGGTCTTCCTGATGAAGTCAGCTGTTTGTTTTCTGCATGACACTTCTTAGGAAAATACACAAACATTTGGTACCTGGATGCTACATTGGCTATTTGTTAAATGTCAGCCATGTGGCTAGCAACATACTGTGCACAAGAGGAATAAGAGATGCTATCTCCACTGTCAAGTAGTATCCAATGTAGAGAAATTCATGTATAAAATATCATGATAATACTTAAAAGGAAAATAAAGATGTCTACAGTTATGCACAAATAGCACATTTCTAATTGGCTTCTACTTTAGGTCTGAAGATAAAGGATAGAGTGTAATCTTGGAAAGGTTCCTAGAAGAATTGAGTTTTGAAGGTGGGAAGATCTTTGAAGTAGAAAAGAAGGGAGGATATTCTAGTTGAGAAAAGTGGCCATAAAACGCTATATGACCAAATAAGAGATAAAGGACATTAAGAGATATAAAATGGATAATTTTGGTTGCATTAAAGAGGTTTTACATAAATCAGTGCAGCCAAGATTAGAAGGAAAGCAGTAAACTGGGGAAAAATTCACAGCAAGTTTTTTTTTTTATAAAAGCTTTAAATATATGGAGAACTGAGTCAAATTTATCCAAATATAAATTATTATTTGATAATTTGATAAGTGGTCAAAGGATATGAACAGGCAGTTTTCAAAACTTCAGAAACGATTATCAATAATCATCTAAAAATGCTTTAAATCACTATTGATTAGAGAAATGCAAATTAAAACAATTCAGAGACACTGACTCACACCTCTCTGATTGGCTAATATGACAGAAAAGGGAAATGCCAAATGCTGGAGGGGATGTGGAAAAATTTTGACACTAATGCACTATTGGTGGAGTTGTGAATTTGATCCATCCATTCGGGAGAACAATTCAGAACTACACCCAAAGAGGTAGAAAATGTATATAATTTTTGACCCAACAACACTAGAAGGTCTGTATCCCAAAGAGGTCAAAGGAAAATCACTTTTTTTTTTTTTATTGTTCAGTTGTTTCAGTCATGTCTGACTCTTCCTGACCCCATTTGGTGTTTTCTTAGCAAGTACTTTGCCATTTCCTTCTCTAACTCATTTTATAGATGAATAGAATTAAGGAAAATAAGATTAAGTGACTTGCCCAGGGTCATATAGCTAATAAGGGTCTCAGGCTGAATTTGAACTCAGATCTTGACTCCAGGCTCAGTGATATGCATAGTAGCTTGTGTGTGTGTGTGTGTGTGTGTGTGTGTTGTATATGTATGTAGAGTAGGAAAGGATTAGAAATTAAGGAGAATATCCAACAACTGGGGAATGACTGAACAAATTGTTGTGATGGAATGCTATTGTGCTATAAGAAATAGTAAGCAGGATGATTTCAGAAAATCCTGGGAAGACTTACCTGAACTAATATAAAGTGAATTAAGCAGAACCAGGAGAGCATTGTATACAACAACAGCAGTATCATATGATGATCAATTGTGAATTACTTAATTATTCTCAACAATACAATGATCTAAGACAATTTCAAAGTATTTATAATGAAAAATACTATCTACTTCCATACAACTGAAGTCATCCTTTTAAAAAAAAATCCTTTTTAAAAGCATCCTAAAAAAACCCTTTCCTTTTTTATGTATTTTTTCCACTCTGTGTTTTCTTTCATAACCTGGCTAATGTGAAAATATGTTTGCAGAACTGCACATATATAACCTATGTGAAATTGTGTTGATATGGATCTAGATTCTGAGTATGATAAGTTTCTTAGCAGTGATGTATAATTGTTGACAAAACGTGTTACTGGCAACCTCAGAAAAACTAGTGAAACAAGGGAGAACCTCTTTATTGACATAAAAGAAAAGAGGAATATGTATACAATTTGGGAATCTTACAGTTGGCTACGGGAAAGTGTGTTGGCATCAGGTGCAGCTAATTATTCTCTTCTGAAAATTAAAAAACTGTAAATTGTTTTATAGGACTCTTCTGCCTCTTATAATCTTGGCTAGAAGAGCAATACCACCTGATTTGCTGTCCCCTTGGGGGAGATCAAACCTCCCCTAATTGCACAAGGACAGACAAGAACAGAGAACGTGTTTTTGGAGGGTGGCACCAGGTCAAGCTTGGAGCTTACGGATACTAAGCCAATGTCCCAGAGACTAAAGGCCTGAATGTTATAAACTTTTCAGTCACACCTTTCAACTAACTCAGGGAGAAAACTACACTTCTGAGAAGCTGTGTTCAGGTATATACTAAATGAGTTTACATATATATTTTTGTGTGTGTGTGTGTGTGTGTGTATAGATGTGTATACATATGTGTGTGTATGTACACACACACACACACCATTATACAGTAGAAATCAGATATAATGTTAATTTTGATCTTTTCACACTTGCCTTTTCAAGGAGACAGGAAGGGAGGGAGAGAATTTGGAACACCAGATTTTTTTTAAAAAAGTATATACATGTAATTGAAAAAATTTAATGAGAGGAAAATTAAAAAAAAAAATTGCCTACAGAATCCTGGGAAGATGGGAGAGTTAGGTATTTTCTAGGGGCAGCTCTTTATCTCACCACATAAATTAACCGAAATGAATAAAACCTGGGGAAAGAATTAGAGAAGCCCTCTTAAACTTCCTGTCTCCAATTCTAGCTCTATCCTTTCTCTGAAGTGAAGTAATAAGTGTCTTGATAAATAGATCACTTCATGCCCATGGCAGACCAGTTTTATTAAGGGAATACAGAAGGCATGGATATACATATGACCATAGGGAGCTTTATCCTTTCTATATCTTGTTTTCCACAATCTTCCTTTTTTATTTTTTAAAAAAATCATTACCTTTAAATTCTTAGTTACTGTTACTAATAGAATAATTTAGTTCTTAGTGTAGCTAATAGATTTAAACTGCCACCAAATGAATGATGAAGGAATGGGTAAAAAAGACCTGAATTCACTGTACTAACAAAACTAATGCAGACAAGATTAGGAGGGAAGCATCAAATTGGGAAATCATCTTTACATTTAAGGGTTCTGATAAAGGTCTCATCTCTAAGATATATAGAGAATTGTCTCACATTTATAAAAATTCAAGCCATTCTCCAATTGATAAATGGTCAAAGGATATGGACAGACAATTTTCAGATGATGAAATTAAAACTATTTATAATCATATGAAAAGGTGCTCCAAATCACTATTGATCAGAGAAATGCAAATTAAGACAACTCTGAGGTACCACTACATCCCTGTCAGATTGGCTAAAATGACAAGAAAAGATAACGATGAATGTTGGAGGGGGTGTGGGAAGACTGGGACACTGATGCATTGTTGGTGGAACTGTGAACGGATCCAACCATTCTGGAGAGCAATTTGGAACTATGCTCAAAAAGTTATCAAACTATGCATACCCAGTGTTTCTATTGGGCTCATATCCCAAAGAAATCATAAAAGAAGGAAAGGGCCCCACATGTGCAAGAATGTTTGTGGCAGCTCTTTTTGTATTGGCTAGAAACTGGAAACTGAATGGATGCCCATCAATTGGAGAGTGGCTGAATAAATTATGGTATATGAATGTTATGGAATATTATTGCTCTATAAGAAACGACAAGCAGGACGATTTCAGAGAGGCCTGGAGAGACTTGCATGAACTGATGCTGAGTGAAATGAGCAGAACCAGGAGATAGTTGTACACGGCAACAACAATACTATATGAGGATCAGTTCTAATGGACATGACTCTCTTCAACAATGAAATGCTTCAAACTAATTACAATTGTTCAGTGAAGAGAGCCATATACACCCAGAGAGAGGGATGTGAAATGTGGACCACAACATAACATTTTCATGTTCTCTATTGATGTTTGCTTGCATTGTATTTCCTTTATCAGATTATTCTTTCTTATAGATACGATTTCTCCTGAACAAAAAAATGATGTGTGGCAATAACTATACATATATCCGATTTAATTATTCTAACATAATTATCATGTAGTGGATATCCTGCTATCTAGGGGAGGGGTGGGGAGTAGGGGGAAAAATTTGTAACAGAAAGCTTTGTAAGGGTTAATGTTTAGGAATTACCCATACATATGTTTTGCAAATAAAAAGTATTAATAAAAAATTTTTTTTAAAAAGACCTGAATTCAAATCTAGCTTCAGACACTTATCAGCTGTGTGACTTTGATCAAGTCACTTAAGCTCTTTCTGCCTCAGTTTTCAAAAGTGCAAAAATATGTTCTTAATAGAACCTACCCTGCAAAGATCAACTGAAATAGTTATAAAGTACTTAGGTTTAGTACAACGCCTGGAAGATATTAGGCACCTTAATAAATGCTTTTTCCTTTCTTTTTTTATTTGTCATGTTAGTCATCATACATAGGACAGTTATTGACATGTGTGTCCTTTTCTGTTTCTTGCAGGTATTTTGATGTTGGGCTTCATAATTTCTTAATCCGGTAAGATATTAATTCTATCTGTGTACAGATCTCTGCTTGCACATCTGTTGATAGCAGTTTGCAATATTTGTTCTCTTGGTTAAACATTTGGAAGAAATACCAACAGTAAATTTTTCAGAAACATAAATAGCATTATTCTTCACGTGGTTCAGAGAATCCGTTCTGTCAGTTTTTCATGCAAGTAAAGAAAAGACTTTTTTTTAAAAAAGGTGCTCACACAAATGCATTCTATTAATATTCTTATTTATAGGCTGTTATATAGATGTTACAACATCTGGTTGAGAGTGAAAAATTCCATCCACTTGTAATCAGACATCAAGCAAGTAGTTTTAACTTTTTTATCACATTAAATTGAATGATGTTTTAATGAAATAGACAATTTTGTTGTCAGGCAGACAGACTCAGCCTTAAAATTAAGAAATACACATGTTTTGATTGATGTGGAAATAAGTTTTACATGATTGCACATAAATAACCTATAACAGATTAATTGCCATCATAGAAGGGGAGAGAGGAAGGAGAGAAAAAATTTTCAGTCTGGAATCTTATAAAAATGTCTTTACATGTAAATGGAAAAAAATAAAGTGCTATTTAAAAAAAAAAGAAATGTACATGGTTGAAATGGGCCACCTGATGCAGCTGCAGAGTGTAGAGCTGTAGAGGTATGCTACATGTAGCCTCCAACAGTCCTGTGAGGTATTCAACTAGATTAAAATGTAATTGGGAAATGTTCAATAAAATAAATTTAAACACAATAGAATATAGATAATGTGACTTGGTGGTTTTTTGAGCCAATATATAGTAGCAGTAATCCATTTCTAAATGAGTTTGACACCATTGGCTGTAGTGGATAGATGTCTATGAAGTTCAGAAGATAAAGCCTCTGAGATATAATGGCAAGGCAAGTGACCCTGGGCGAGTCACTAAGGTGCTGGTTAACCTGTGTATGTAGAGGCAATTTTCTTACCTGGAAGTTCTTTATAACAGTGATATCATGGGCCCAGTACCTATTCTTGTTCTTACATTTTGGAAAATGGCTGAAATATTTCATCAAGTATGGTTTATGTGAAGCAAGTTAGAACCCAAAGACCTGATACAAATAAACCAGAAAAATTATCTTGGTTAATAAAAAGACTGTAAGCAAGATTATTCAGCTCCTCTAGCTCCTACAAAGTTGTCTGCTTTCTGCAAGTATCAGTTACTCTAAATGCTTAATGAATAGTGACTAAATTAAGATGGTTGGAAATTGTTCATTAAACAGTGATTTGAAGGCAGGAATCTCAGCTAAAGAAGTGTACACAGCATCTAATATAAATAACTTGAAATGTGATTTAGATTGTACAAAGTAGCTACTCAGGTGTCTCTTCCAGTATTTTAGTTTCTTTTATATAATTAAGTGGATCTCTAAAGGAATGTTCATCATTATTATTACCTAAGAACATTTACTTAGTTCTTAATTGAATGTGATGCTGTTTAGGGTACTTTTCAGAGAAAAACCACATGATGCACCCTCAGGAAACTTATAATCAAGACAATTCAATTCAACAAATATTTATTAAATGTCTACAATGTGAGTCCAAAGTTTTCTCAGTCTCTTCATGACTATTTAATTTGCATGTGATGTACAGTTTATACTTGCTATCTCTTTCTTGCATTAGAAGGTAAGGTCCTTAAAGGGAAAGACCTTTTCTCTTTGTAATTGTTTATAGTCATCACAATGCTTAGCATGTAGTAGCTGTTTAATATGTTAAGAAATAAAAACAAAACAATCTGTTTCCTCAAATATCTTACAACCTGCTGAAGAATTAACACACACATATATAAATATGTACAAAATGTATGCAAAATAATACAATATGATTTCAAGATGGAGAAAACTGAAGAGGATTAGAAAAAACTTCATGTTGTGGAGATGACACTTGAGCTGTGTTTTGAAAGGAAATATGGGATTTCCAAAGACAGAGTTGAAGGAATTTTTATTTAATAGCTATGGTAGTCTGGATGCCTACATAATAGATATATGGAAAGTAGAATAAAACTGTGTGCACATTCTATGCAAGCTGAAGACAAGATGAGAGAGCATAGGATTGACATCCATGAAGATGTCCATGGAAATTGCATTGTTAAACTTGATAGGAGAAAAGATCTAGTATTCTTTGATTGATTCAGAGGAAATCTTTATGGTGAAATTGGAAAATTCAGGTCCCATTGCCTAAAGCACAACCCTGCATGCCTCCAATTGCTCCTCCCTCTTTTTTTTTACTTCTGTCTCTTAGCTTCCCAGGCTTCCTTCAAGACTCATTTTAAATCCTACCTTTGGAAAAGGCCTTCCTTAGTTTCACTAGCTGTTAGTAATTTTTTTTCTCTGAGATAACATTTTTCTACTCTGTATCTCATATGTCAGGTTATTTTATAGTATCTTACTCAGGAAGATGTGAACTCCTTGAAAGAAGAGACTATTTTTTTGCCTTTCTTTATATCCCCAGTGTTTATAGCAAGGTATCTGGCACATAGTGAATGTTAAATAAATCCTTGTTGACTGACTACGAAATGAGACAGTTGAATTAATTGGCTTTTAAGATCATTGGAGGATTGGCTTATTGATAGACAGTAGGTGACAGAAGTGACTCAGTATTTGATCACTAATTGACCTGCTTATGTACCAGGATGTTTCTCTGTACTTAAGACTAGATTAGTCAGCTACATTTAGTCAAAATAATTCAAAATTTTGCAGCAAACTTCAGCAAAGTTTAGCTAATCCAAGTAAACAGGATAACAAATGCTCCTAATCACTGCCTTTGTATTCAATAAGGAGAGGTTGCAGTCCAGAACACCTGATGATTGCCCATAAGATTCCTTTCCCATTAAGTCCCTATGAATGTGCGCCACAACAAAAATTTACTTTAAGGGCTGAAACCTGGAGATTGGGGCTCTTAAATGGAGTACAAATCCCACAGTATTCCCATGCAATGACTTGCACTGCTCATGGGACTGGAGAGTTAGGTTGCTTCATGCTTATATGATTGAATAATAAACTCTCTGACTGGTGATCCTTTGAATATTTATGTTCTTTTTTAATACTTCATCCATAATCCCCTTATATCACTTTCTGATCTAAATCTGAGATCTTATGATCCTAAGTACAAAAAAAGCACATTCCTTCCTTGCACAAAGAAGAGAGAATATGAAACAGTTTTTTTTTTTTATGCTGTACTAAGATGCAGACACTTATTATACACTTTACTATGTCAGGACATATTGAATGTTTGCTTTTTAAGCATAAACATAACTCAGCCTACTTAAACTTAATCAGCAGTGTCTTTTGCTTTGATGGATGGGGCCCATCTAAATTGGCATAAATTATGACAAGCCAAGTAGTCTTAAGGATCTCTACAAAGTGAGCTGTTTGGTTAAGATGTGCTTCCATTTAAGTTGATTTTATTTTTTTTTTCCATCAGGGCTGGGTTGCAAGGAAAAAGCTGTCACATTTAAAGAAAAATTAGCATTTTTAGCATTGAAGTTGTATATGGTGTTTAGATTATGATGACTGTGGGAAAAAATCAATGCACTCATCTCCTGAGTTTAGTATAAATCAAAGGAAAGTCATTCAGGGAGTCTCCTAGAAGAATCTCCTGCAAAGAATACGGTTGACTGCAGAACTTGATATGAGACTAGCAGGGAAAAATAGAAAGAAGCTATTAAAAACAAAGCAGCTTTGGTGTGCTACAAGATACAAGACTTTTTTTCTTTATATAGTTTGAATTCTTGTTGAGAAGGGAACAACAACAGTATTATGTTTTTGGTTCAATTCATTTAGTCCCCGACCACTTTCATTCTGGCAACAAAATTTACTCTAGCTTACCCTTCCCATAAGAATGTGCTGCTCTACTATTTCCTGGCCCCCATCATTGTTTTCCCTCAGATTTTCTCAAAACAACCATTTTGCTTTCTTTTACTTTTTCATATCAAACACTAGATTCAACTAACCAATTTCTTTGTTTTTCTAGTTGAAGCCCTACCTGTCTCACATCATTACTTCATTTGCTAGGTAAAACAATAATTCAAATCATCATCCTTCCTTATTTTTTTCCCTTTAACAATACAAGTTCTGCTTAACTAATTGTTTTAGGGGGAGGAAATATGTTCCACTAAAGTATTCTTCCACAGTATCCCATTGTGTGGTGGAATTGATCTCGTATTCTCTACAGCCAGGATGTTTGTTGAGCTGATCTGTGGTTGGTCTATCAAATTGATAAGGCTTTGAATAGGGGTTGGGGACAGATCTGTATATTTTCAGATGAGGACACATCTAACTAAACTTAACTAGTTCATCACCAGATTGGTCAAAATGAGATTAAATTTTTGGTCATAGAAAATCACAAAGATCATCTCCTAAATTTGAGAGGAGTCAGAGTTAGTATCAGTAAAACAAGTAGCCTCTGATGTGTAGCACATGCTCTGAAGCTACTCTCCTAAACTCTACTCACACATATGAACTGGATTCCCAGAATGTGCTCAGTGTATCCTTATAGGGTTCTGAAGTTAGCCCTGAGGAGTTAGTTTTTCTAAAGATATAGCTTATACATTATCAATGTCAGGATTTTTAATGAAGTGGTATAGTAAGAAAGTTGGTACAACCATTCCCCTTCCCTCTCCCCAAGCTATAACACACTCTCTCACCATCATCCTGCAGAAAATAAAAAACACTTTTGACCAAGGGGTCATTCGTAGCTCCTGCTTGCTAGAAGTCCATTTCTTCCCTTTGTGAGGTACTCAAGAATCATGGTATAGAGCTTTCATAGAGCTATGAATCTGTCCAGCCTCTCTTTGGTTTTTGATGTGGAAATTATTGCCAGCATCTGCTGCTCTGGCAATAAGAAGAGAAGTCCAAAATTTTTACTCTTCTAAGCCCAAAGTTCTCCCACTGGTCAAGGTGGATACCAAAGTGTAAATTTTTCCTCTTCTCCCCGCCCCCACCCCTACAATTTCTCCCCAGGAGAAATAGCTGGACCACTCTGTCCTCATTTCGAATCTCTCACCACCTAAAATGGTATCTTATAGAGGACAATTGAAGGCATGTCCAGGTTTCCTTAGCCAACCCAAATACTTTTCTTGAGCAACATCACTTCTAGTTCAACCAATGGCTATCAGAGACATTTAAATTAATCAAGACTGTTTCACACAAGAGTGGAAAGGCTTTTGATTGATTTTATTCAATTTAAGTCTGTCCCCAATAGTTAAGGAACAAGTGTAGCCTTTTATCATTTACTTGAAGTAGAGCAACTTAGTTTGATTGATTAATTGGATCAATTAATCAACTATACTTAGAGATGAAATCAGAGATATGTTGAATTTGAATACTTAATGTTGAAGTATAAAAGATATATGATTGGAAAAGAAGAAAATCAGTCATATAGTAAGAATGAATGACTACATAAATGGACAGTCTGATTTGTATGCCTGAGATTACTATTATATTCTGAATTCTTTTTTGGTCAACAACTATGTGAGTTTTCATCCTTATATCCCCAGAATCTAGAAGAATTCTTTTTACTTAGTGGGCACTTAATAATTATTTGTCAAGCTGAATTAAAACTAACAACAACTAACAATTTAAAGGATGTTGGATGGATCTACTTTGTTGGATCACAGAGGATACAAAGAAATGGAAAACTACTTATATTTAACCTTTTTTCCCCCAAAATATTAAACAAAAGTTATCAGGAAAAAAGCTGTTGACAATCATATGTCCTTAAAATATTCTATGATGATACGTTTCTAGGAAATCTTAACCAAAATAAAATGAAAATGAGGAAATAAGGTCATTGAATCATTTAAGGACTTCAAGAGCCTTGAAATGAGTGGATGAAACACCAAAGTTCCATATAAAAGATGAACAGTGTTTGTTTTGAATAGATTTAGAAAGAGGTATGATTCCAAAAGGAGTCAGACTTCATGCAGGGCAAATAGAAGGGGGAAATAAGTTTAATTGACTCATTTAATTACTTAGATAACATCTTAAGGATTCATATGGGCTGATAAGTTTTATATTCCTTATTAACAAGGAAAGTCATAGACTGGGAATCTGAAAAGCCTATGTTCTAAACTAGGCTATTGTATAGATTGACAGTAGGACTTTGGAGTAGCTAGATGGTACAGTGAATAGAACTCTAATCTTGGAGTCAGATGGTCTTGAGTTCAAATATGGCCTTAGATATCTAACACTTCCTTGCTGTCCAACACGGGGCAAGTCACTTAACCCCAATAGCCTTGCCAAAAAACATACAAAAAAGAAAAGAAAAATGCCCAGTAAAAGAAACAAACAGTGGGGTTTTATACAAATCACTTAACTTTCATAACTATCAGTTTCTACATCCATGAAATGGATGCTTTACTTCTTTACCTGCTTTACTTCTGTGGTAAAATGCTTGTTAAAAGAAAATAAAATGTTAGATTAGATAGTTACATAAGGCGTCCTCTACTTTAACATACTTAGTTGGTCTTAATAAAACATGGTATTTGGTGAAATATGGATTGGTTTCATAGAAACAAAGGATGACCAATGAGATGGGATTACAATGTTTGGTTTTTTATAACTATGGCTGAAAGTATAATGTACAGTATTCTGTCAGTATTCTGTCATTGAGCAGTTACTTTTTGAAACTGATTATATGCCAGGAATAGTTATATAAATATATTTATATTTTTGTATATATATTTAGGCAATATAGTTTTAATAGTATTTTATTTTTTCCAAAAATCTGTAAAGATAGTTTTCAGCATTCACCTTTGCAAAATCTTGTGTTCCACATTTTTCTCCCTCCCTCCCTTCTACCCCTTTCACAAGACAGCAATCAATTTGATTTAGATTAAGCATGTGCAGTTGTTCTAAACATATTTCCATATTTGTCATGCTACACAAGAAAAATAAGATCAAAAGGGAAAAATATGAGAAAGAAAAAACAAACAAGCGAACTATCACCACAAGGTAAAAATACTGTTTTGATCCACATTCAATCTCCATAGTTCTTTCTTTGGATGCAGGTAACACTTTCCATTCCCAGTCTATTGGAATTGCAGTGACTCACCTTATTATTGAAAAGAGCCAAGTCCAACACAGTTGATTTTCACATAATCTGATTGTTACTGTATGCAATGTTCTCTTGGTTTTGCTCCTTTCATTCAGCATCAGTTCATGTAAGTCTTTCCAGGCTTCTCTGGAATCAGCCTGTTCATCATTTTTTAAAATAGAACAATAGTATTCCATTACATTCATGTACCATAACTTATTCAGCCATTCCCCAATTGATGAACATCTGCTCAATTTCTAATTCCTTTGTCTAGGAATGTTAAAATATTAATAATTAATGTATTATGTTGGTCAGGGTGACCACAAGTAGGTACACCTGTATCTAATCAGTCAATAAATCAACAAATATTTATTAAGCACTCATATGCCAGAAACTGTGATAGGCCTACAAATAAAATGAATGAAATAATTCTTATTCACAAAGAGCTTATATTCTAATAAGAAAGGAAACAAGCATTTATGGCAATATATACAGAATAAATATAAGGAGAATAAATACAAATAGGTTAAATAAAAGATATTTTGGGGGGGAGGAAGGGCAGGCACTCTCATATTAATAGGAATCAAAAGAGCCTTCATATAGAAGTTGGTGCTTGTGCTATGTCTTGAATCTATCTATGATTTTGAAAATTTACAAATCACTGTACAAAATATAGTAAACCATAAGATTTAGAGTGAGAAAGGAATTTAGACGTTCTCTAATTTAACCTTCTCATTTAAAACTAAGGAAGTGGTCTCAGGTAAAATAGATGGTCTCGAGTCTATGGCAATACAACTTGTAAGTAGCAAAGTCAGAATATGAATCTGGATCCTCTGACTAAATTCGTAATTTCAAGATAATTCTATCTTGTTTCTCTGGGCAAAGGATTTTTAGTGTTAACGTTGAATGGGAAACCACAAACTTTAAAAAAAATAAATTTTAGAAAAGTTTTTAACATCAGGGCTTCCTAAACCTGCACAATATCCTTTGTAGCATTTCTCCTATTTACTTCACTGTTGCAATTTTCTTTGACTGTGTATTTATTAGTGATGAGGGTAAAGTAGGTCTAATCTATTATCATTTTCAGAATCTCCTTTATCTGCTCTCAATAAGCTTCCCTCTAATGAGGGATATGCTGGTTATCTTGATAGTGTGGGAGCTCATTCCTTCCATCCTCTTCCTAGAATTTGCCTGGCCTGCTTTAGTCAGGGTATTTTGCCTACCTTACCTCAGACAAGGAAAAAGTAGCATTTCTTGTGTTATTGTGAGAGTTGGACTGGCCTAAATCTTGCCTTAGGTATTGGTAATGTTTGCCAAGGAGGCCATTGTCTAGCGATTTTGGCAGGGACAATGGAAGTACAAAGTTGAGGGAACAGACCACCACTTTTGGTCTTGGCCCCTTGGAACCGTTTGAGAAGATTTCTGAAGTGAATGTATTGTTTAGAATACAAATACCTCCCATTGAGCTAACAGATCCTTCGAGGAGACAAGTTTGATATGGTAAAAATGGGAACTGCCACAACGTTTACACTTATATTTGAGTTCTCTCTTGAAACATGGTTTTATTTTTATGATAGAAGGGATCCAGAGAGAGGGCTGTTTGTTTCTTGTAAGAGCTTTTGTTCTTATTATCTGAGTTTGCTCTGGGACTTCCCAAGGGCTGGGAGGTCTCTGAGCTTCTGGAATAGGAACAGGTTTTTAATAACAAAACAGCTGCTAGGTTGATAAAAGGCATTGAATTACTGAACTCTGAAATAAGGAAAACTGGTGGTACCTGTCTTTTCCCTTAAGTAGTTACTTGAATGTTAAAATAGTTTCTTATAAAATCAGACTCATTGAAGAATGGGGTTTATATATGAACAAACAAACCCTCCCACTAAGATAGTCAGAAACATGCCCCTCCCCAAACAATATTGTCTTTTGGTGGAGAAAAGTAAAACTGGAATATGAGTGATGGATTTGGAAAATGGTAGTGATTACAGGTAATGATGGGAATAAAGAGATGCTAAGGATCCGTATTTTGGTTTAATCCACTTTTCTCTAACATGCACTGCTTTTTTGCATGTATCCTATTTGAAGCAAAACTGAACTATTACTTGCTCCCCTTATATGCCTAAGGCTTTTCTGCCTTTGTTCACACTACTCTGTACTTTCAGTGACCCCTCTCTCATCTTTGCCATATGAAATTCTTCCTCTCCTTCAAGGCAGAGCTTAAATGTCACCTCCTTCATGAAGCCTTCATAATTCAGATTCCCTACCCCACCCTTAATGGGATGTATTTTTTCCTGAATCCATATCACATTTTGGTACTTGTACAAAATCACGGAATTTAAGAAATCAAAATGGCTTCAACATTTTTCTAATCCACACTTGAATGGGATTCTGAATTAACCTCTGCTTTAAGACCTTCAGTGTTGAAGATACACTATCTTCTATTTTCACTCATAGTATACTCTATTTATATTATAGTTTTTGCACATTTTCTTATTCCTTTCATTAGAATGCAAATTCCTACTGAATTGATTCTATTAAATATCTTCTTTGTGTGATATATTGTTCTGGGAATGCAAAGATGAAACATCCTTTCTCTGGAGGTGCTTGCAGTCTAATAGGAGAGTAGAAATGTGTATCAGTGATACACAATGGTTTGTGATAAATACCAAAGGCCAAGTTCTAGTTACAAGTGATTTGAGAAGAGTTAATTTATGCTATAAAGGAATAAGGGTGAAGGAAGAAGACTTTATGAACTGAAGAAAGAAAAGGATCTCATCAGGCAAGGAAATGGAAGGAATTTGTTCTAGGCTTGGAGGAAATCACCTTTGGAAATTCACAAAGATGGGGATAGAAGAGATAGTATGACGTAGAAACAACAAGATTTGGCAAGTAATTGGATATGTGGGTTGGGTGAGAGTGAGGAGTTGAAGATGACATAGAGATTATGGACCTATGTGATTGAGGGATGCTGGTTGCCCTTGACAGAAACAGATGTTTGAGAATGAGAAGATTTGTGGAGAAATGATGATAAATTCTATTTTAGATGTCTTGAGAATGAAAAATTTAAGTGAGATTATAAATTGAATTCCAGGCTAAGGAGTTTGTATTTTCTACTGTGAGCATTGGAGAGCCACTGCTTTATTGAGTGATAGAGTAGTGGATGACAGAAATAATAAAAGGGATAACAAATATACAGCATTAAGTGCTGTGCTGGTGACCAATAAATATTAAAAGACTTAGGCAGAAGGCTTCTAGCCCAGTGGATAGATTTTATGGGAGGACATGGACAAAAGTCATGTGGAATGAGATGAGAGTCTACATTATTAAAGGAAGTATGCATCTGAGTGAAATGTAATATCCACTGACATAGTGTGGATAATGATTTTTGATCTGGGGAGAAACACGATGAGACTCATGAATTTAATATGTCATTTTGATAATGCTGTTAAAAATAGATTGGAAAAGGATCACACCAGATATAGAAAAATTATTTAGGATGTTCTTATGCTAGTGTAGGCCTAAACTAAGATTGCAGCATTGGGATTAATATAAAAGATTTTGCAGAGGAAGAATAAGTAGGACTTGACAACTGATTTGGCATGTATGGATGGTATGAAAAAGGAACTAATAAAAATAACATTTAGGTTATGTCTGTTGACTGGGAGTATGTTAGTGACATCAACAGAAATAGAGAAATTAAGAGGAAAGCTTAGCATAAGAAGCAATAAAACTTACCCAAGCAATGGTATTCCTGAAATGGACCAAACAGAAGTGAATGACTCCATGAAGCAACAAGAAATATTGAAACAAAGTTAAATACATAAATCAAAGCAAATTTTAATAAGAAATATTAAAAGATTGAAAAAATTAAAAAAAAATGTAAGGTATATCATATCAAGAAAAATTGCCCTGGAAAATAGATCAAGGAAAGATGATTGAGTCATTAGACTACCTGAAATCCATAAGAGAAAATATAACCCAGATATCATATTTAAAGAAATCACAAAAGGGATACTGCCCAAGTATATTAGAACAAGAGAGCAAAGTAAACATAGAAAGAATTCATTGATCATGTCCTGAAAGAATCCCTAGAATGGGGAAGGCCATCTAGTATAATACCCTTATTTTATGTCCCAGAGAGATTAAATGATTTGTCCAATGTTGTAGAAAGGATTCTTGTTCAGGTATGATGAATCAGAATCAGGAATTTTAAAACTAAGGTCTATAAACCCCCTTTGGCCAAGATCTGAACCTCATGCTCTGTACAACATCTAGCTTGGTACCACAGAAATGTAGGAGTTTATGAAGTAAAGTCTTGCTAATTAGGAGGAGGAACTGACTCTTTAGAAAAGGGAGCAGACTAGGGGATTGGAATTTCACTACAAAAAAGTTCAGGAAAGTGTTTGGCTACCTATGCTTATATGTCACTGGCTTTGAAATTCTACCTTTGCAAGATTTTTTCGTCCCGTTTCTTTGAAAGCAACTCTATGTGGTATGACAATAGCCTTAAGCTATCATCTAATTTCCCATTGTTTATGTTTGCTTGGTGTATTGTAAAAAATGTAATTATACTTGTAAACACTTGCTGATGAGGAAATATGATAGTAATCTACAAGCTACATAGAGGTTCACTAAGAAGAAAGTTTTGTTTATTCCTATTCTCTGATTCTATCATATTACGCAGTCTTCTGGTCCTCTTCTGACCACTTATCATGCCCCCCCTTTTTTTTATTTCCTTCCCCAACTCCTCTGTTGATGTTTCCCAAAGTTCAGTTTCTTTGCCCTCTGTTGCCTTGGGGATAATTGCCACTACTGCTTTTAATGTTTCACCTGTCCATCAGCATCCTCACCTGGATGTCAAACTGACTGGTAAAACTGAATATATTGACTCATCTTCTCTGCTTTCTTACCTTCTCTATTACAGTCCTCCTCAGATCTAGAAGTTCAGAAATTTGAAATTACTTATTGGTCAGAAGCCATCTTGGATAGTGTAATCAGGTCTAGTTGCCAATTTAGGAATGGTATTAACAAAGATATAGTGCACCCAGAGAAGAGAAATCAGGCCAGGGAGAGGCTGTGTTCTAAGCTTGGATTGCTTTGTCTGCTCACTCCTGCCTCTTAGGTTCCCTAGTTTCCTTTAAGCCTCAACTCAAAATCTACATTTTTTTTTCAGGAGGACTTTGCTATAATTCAGTAAAGGCCTTACTAATTTTTTTGTGACTTAAATCAGTTATGTTTAAAGTCAATTAAACTTGAACCTTTTTGACCCTTACTACCTTCCTCTCTCCTTTGATCTTTCCTTCTTCCTTCCCTTTTTCCCTCTCTCCCTCTATCCTTCCCTCCATCCTCTCCTTCCTTCCTTTCTTCTTTCTTTACTTTCTTCCTTCCTTCATTCCTTCATTCTTTACTTTCTTACTTCCTTGCTTTTTTTTTACTTTCTTCCTTCCTTTCTTCTACCTCCCTCTCTCCCTTCTTTCAGATAAGATAAAAATAATTCTTTTTATTGCCTTTATCTGATGCTAATTCAACCTCTAGGGTGAAACAGTAAGTCTGAGAACATATTTGAACTTAGGTCTTCCCAATTCTAGGATCAGTTTTCCTTTCTATTTTGCCACATAGGTGTCACTTAATAGCTCCATGACTTTGGATTTGTCACTTTAGTTCTTAGCCTCAATTTCTCCATCTGTACAATAAGGAATTTGTACTGGATGACTTTTAAGACCCCTTCTAGTTTTAGAATTCTGATTTTACTTTCCTCTGTGCTTATTTTACTAATACCAAGGTTGTGCTTGGCTTACTGAAGTAGAACACTGTTTTGGGGGTGTGTGAGAGAATGATAGGGGAGGGTTCTCTACCTTAAATCCTATAGCATATAGCATTTGCTAATACAGATATTTTTGCAAATGAATGTCTTCCTCCCTCAAAGATAGTAAATGAAAATAACAATAAAAACAAAACAAAATATAGTATTTTCTTTTGTTTAAAAATATACTAAGACAATAAATAGAGATGATAAATAAAGATGTTTGGTGTGTTCAACACACAATGAGTATCCTGAATCCAAAGGAATTGGGCAGACTGTCACGTTTGCAGTATGGACTCCCTTTCTGGTATTCATGATGAATTTATTTCAGGAGGGAAAGTGCATGAATTTTGGTTGATTTGATTCAAATATTATTCTAGCTCTTTTGGCATTGCTGACTATAGTTTTATAGAGTAAGCTCTCTTCATCATGTGATAATCTAATTTGGAAATGTGTACTGTCCCCATTTATTGTGAAATCTATAGTTACCCTAAGCTCTTCTGCTCATCTCACAGTCTGGCTTTTTTCTATTGTCATCAGAAATTCTTTGGAATAGCCCAAATTACATCATCATTTGATCCATTTTCTTTCCTTTTTTAAAAGTTCTTACAAAGATATATTTACCTCACATATAGAGGAAGAACAAAATACAGATAATTGCCCCGGTATCTTATAGTCATACTTTCCCCTTCAATAGTCACTCTTACTCTCTAGAAGAAGTATACTCAAAACTTAGCTCATTTCCTGTATAGCGTCAATCCCATCAAATTCATATAGAGATGTGGTATGACTACTAGATGAGTATGAATACAGATTAAAGCATACTAGTTTTTACTTCCCTCTTTGTTTTTTTCTGTGTTCTTTCACAACATGACTAATATGAATGACTACAAAACAATTTGCAATATCAAATTGCCTATCTTCTCAATGAGGGGAGAGGAGAATAAGGAAGGGAGAGAATTTTTTTGGGGGGGATTTGATTGCACTTACTTAAGCTATAAACCTCAGTAAATGTCCAGTTCTTATTCACATAATAGACCATGTAGAAAAAAAATCCAGTACTCTGAAGTTCTGTAATAAACCTATTAAAAACAAATTAAAGAATGAACTAAATCCAAGAATTTATATCTGCTGAGAGACATAGAAAAAAACGATAACCAATCAAAGGATTGGAACTCTGTCCTGCTTTTGAAAAGAATTTGAAACTCAAATTTTTTTTATATGAAGGTTAAAAGTTATTTTTATATGTAATTAGAAAAAATAAAATATTTAATACATATAAATAGAATAAGATAAAATTGATTCTTTAGAGAACCTCAGAAAAATGCATGTGTCAGTTTACTCTTTGCTTCTTTTGATGCATTCTTTAGTTAATTATGTTCTGTGAGAGATCATGATGTAAGAAGAAAGGTTGCAGGACATTCTCCTCTCTGAGACAATGTGGCTCAAGAAACAGATCTTGGCCCTTATTTAACTCTTTGTTTATTCTTGTCCACTCTAGATGAAAAGAAGCAGTGCCTCTTCTCTCAACCTTATTGGTTTTGCAAAGTGCCCACCCACTTTCAATATGTTCATGTACCCAGAGTCCAGAGGGTACTTGATTGTCCCAAAATCTTTGGCTGAGTTTTATTGTCAGCCCAGCATCCGTGACCCAAGGAGCAAGGCGTGACCTTCTGGAACCACACCAGCAGAATCAATAATGACTTAGAGCTTTTTTTGTATGACTATAGCTAATTTTGATTTCTTCTTCTGAAAACTGCCTACTTATGTCCTTTGACCATTTCTCAGTTGAAGAGTTAACTTTTTAAATTTTATTTTATTTTTTCAATTACATGTAAAAATAGTTTGCAACACTCATTTTTGTAAGATTTTGAGTCCAAAATGTTTCTTCCTTCCTCCTTTACTTCCCTCATATTCAAGATAGTAAGTAATCTGATACAGATTATACATATACAATCATGTTAAACATATTTCCACATTAGTTGTGTTATGAATGAACCAAAGGAAAAAAAATATGAGAAACAAAGACAAAAGCAACAAAAAAAGTGAAAAATACTATGCTTTGATTTACATAGTTATTTCTCTGAATAGGTATAACATTTTCCATCATGAATCTTTTAGAACTGTCTTGGATTATTATATTGCTGAGAAAAGCTAAGTTAATTATAGTCGATCATTGTGCAATGCTGCTGTTACTATAGTAAGTACAATGTTCTATTGTTTCTTCTCACTTCACTTGTCATCAGTTTATGTAAGTCCAGGTTTTTCTGAAATACTTTTCGTCATTTCTTATAGAATAGTAGTGTTCCATTACATTCATATGCCACAACTTGTTTAGCTATTCATCCCTTTAATTCCCAATTCTTTGCAACCACAAAAGAATTAATTTTTAAAGGCAATTCTATCTCTTTATAGTAGCCAACAGAGAACCATGATCAATTACATAAAGAAAAAGAAGTATTTCTTATTCTGGAAACTGCCTGTTCCTATCCTTTGAACATTTGCCTATTGGGGAATGACTTTTGATGTATCTAATGATCCAAAAGTCCTCATTTGTTTTAATGACTCAAAATGGCTTTAAGACTTTTGGTACACTCTATATTTATATCAATTCCCTATATATTGTATATATCAGATGTTTATCAGAGTTAACATGCTGCTAAGAGCTGTTTTGCCCAATCTCATCCTAGACTAGAAAAAATTCAATTAGACCTATGATTTTATTGTATAAGGAAATATATCAATGGGGAGTTTCTTGTGGTGGTTGTTTAGTCATTTTCAGACGTGTCTGCCTCTTTGTGACCCCATTTGGGATTTTCTTGGCAGAGATACTGTAATGTCTTGCCATTTCCTTCTCCAAAATTGTTCTACTCTGCAGGGTGGCACCTTTTCTATGATTTAATCATCTTGGAGAATTGTGTGAGCTACTGAGAGGTTAAGTGACTTGCCCTGGGTCACATATCTAGTATTAAAATAAAGCTATCACATGCCTCCCAGTCTCAGTTTCCTTATCTGTTATGTAAGACTAATAATATTCTCTGTCTCTCAGCTCTGCTCCTAATTGCCTCTGTTGTCTTGGGCAAATCTCCTTACCTGTCTGGGCTTCTGTGTCTCACTCTGTACCTCTGATCCTATGAACTGACATGAGTTATATCTACTTTTTCCTGGCTTTTCAATCCATCCTTTGCTACTGTCTCCTTTCTTTCTGTTTGCCATTATGTTCTAATTCTAACAAAGACTTCCACTAACCCTTCAGCTTTTGTCCTTCCTATTTCTTTTCCATACTGTCCAATATGTAAGAAGTCATTGACATCCAATACTTCTTCCTCACTATTTTCTCAACTTTTTGCAGGAGAGCTTCCATTTTCTCCCCTGTGTTGCAATTGCACTCTCAAAGGTCACCAATGACTTTTTGCAATCTTGGTCCTCTTTTATTTCTCTGGTTTCTGGATTTTTTGCTTACCCTCCTATCTTTAATAACACCATATTCTTCCTGTAGGACTTTCCTGATTCTTCTTTCCTAGTGTGAGAAATTACTAAGACATGAGTGAAAATATGGCCTCAGGCATTTACTAACTGTGTGATTTTGGATAAGTCATTTAACCATTATCTGCCTCAATTTCCTCAACTGTAAAATGGGAGTCATAATAACATACTCTAAGGTTTGTTGTAAGAATTAAATGAAATAATTGTTAAGTGCATAGCACTATGTCCAGCACATAATAGATGTTTAGTAATTGCTGTTTCCTTCTTTTGTTGTTGTTCAATCATTTATGATCCCATGATGCCATATAGGGCACCAGGAAATGGTGGATATAACGCATGTCAGTTCATAGGATCAGCAAGCAAAAATATGAAAAATATTATAGTCCCTGCCTTCAAACAATTTGAACTTTAATAGGAAAAAGCCCTATATGACATTATAAGATCATAAATTTAGAAACCTCAGAGGCCATCAGAGCCAGATGTTTAATTTTAAACTTGAGGAAATTGAGGCCCAGGGAGGGTGAGCCATTTTCTTAAAATCTCACATACACAATATCAGAAGTCTATTTTATTTGGTCTTATGTTCAGTGTTTCCAGTTTTTTTAAGCCCTGATCTCAGTTTCTCTTGTGGACTTACACAAATGAGTGATGCTGTTGTTGTTTGGCCATTGTTTTTCTATCTTAGAAAAGATAGAGCTGGAATCTTTACCCTGTGGGCATGATCACCATTCTGGTTCATCTTTTCATGTATCAATAAGTTTCTGAAGGTCTTACAAATTTTGTGAAGCATAGGGATAAATCATTAACATCTGAAAGGGATGCATCCACTTCTAGATGAGAATATAATCTTGGTGTTGTATAGAAAGGATGCCCTCTTTACACTGCAAATGCAGTTTGTGTGGAATGCTGCTCTTAAAACTGGAAATTCATTAAATCTAAAATAATGACATCTGTATATGTGGTTTTCTCTTGCTAGATTTTTCAAGGAATCTTGAATAATTTTGATGTATCAATGACAGACACTTTGTTGGAAGAGAACCATTAAGGATGTTGTCAGAGGTGGCCATTATTCCCTTAGTTCAAGTTAGAAATTGGGACTAAATGAGACTCTTGCCAATCATTAAACAATTAAAAAAAGGAGGTCTTCTTTGCACTAAAACAGCAAAGATAAATAACATCAAGAGCAAGATATCTTAGCTCAATCAAGAGAAATAGTTTTAACTCAAGGGGGAAAATTCCCTGAAATCTCTAATACAGAAATCTGGGGTTAAGGACATGATAGATATGGTAGCTCTTCTCATGTTGGCTTCTTCCCAGAATCTTTTTGTTTCTTCAGTGACCTAAAGAGTGGTTGGAATCATGAATCTTCTTTTTCAAAGCTGATAGTCAGAAGAAACTGAATAAATCAAAGAGAATAGATCACCTCACCCTAACACAAATATAAAATGAATTGGGCTCAGAATTAAACAAAAGGCCTAGATTTCCTGAAGGAAGTGGACAAAGATTATAGAAGATGGAGAGTTATGGATGATATAAATGATAAGATCATAGACCCAGTTATGTATAGTTTTCTATGTTTGCATCATGTCTTCTTGTTGTAATGTAAATTCCATGAAGTCAGAGACTGACAAATTTTGTTTCTATTCCAGCTCTTAACAAAATACTCTGTATGGAATGTATTTAATCCCTGCTTTTGAAATGAATATTGAATGTTAATGACTGTGAATTTTTAAACCATAAAGCACTAAGCAAATATAAACTATTCCTATTACTGTTACTGGACTTCAGCTTACTTCTTATAGTCATTAAGTATTTTTCAGGGCAGCTAAGAGGTGCAGTGGATATAATGCTGGGTTTGGAATCAAGAAGACTCATTTTCTTGGGTTCAAAACTAGCTGTGTGCTATTGGGAAAACCACTTAACCCTCTTTGCCTCAGTTTCTCTTTGTAAAATAACCTGGAGAAGGAAATGGCAAACTACTCCAGTATCTCTGCCAAGAATACCCCCAATAGGGTCATGAAAAGTTAAACACTACTGAACCACACACTGATTAAATACCATAGCAATCAAATCCTTTTTACTCTGAACTGTTCCAGTATAGTTTGCCAAACCTACCTAGCTTCTGGCCATACATGGATCAAGCAAAAAACTATAGATCAGAAGAAAGACTTGTCAGAGTGACTGTATCAAGATGATTGAATTCTCTATTCTTTAGCGATGGGTTTAGGAAGTCTTAATGAGCACCAACCAAATCACTAACTCTATTGTTCTTTTTCTGATTTCTTCTAAAATGTGTAAGGGTTATTTTACCCAGACAATAGTAAGACTTGCAGTCAACTTAAAGCTTTAGTTCAAACAAATCATATTCCTTTTCATTATAACCACAGGCAGAGCAGATCTGTCGAATGTAGTTTGAAGCTGTATTTCAGAGCCATCCTTTTGCTTGTATGATCCTTGTTTGTGTTGTCAGATGAGATAAATCCTGTACTCTCCAGTGATTTGGGAATCCTGCTGCCATCTCTTCTTTATATGCATCCAACCTGGAGAATTAGTGTATTTTGAGTCTCACATTGGCAAGCATTCCGGAGCCAGAAAACTTAATAGAAATCCATTCTTCCATAAAAATCAATCTCTTCCATAGAATGAGAAAAAACCAAAGATGGGGAATAGCTATCCATTCTCAAAAGTAGCTGAGTAGGCTTCTCTGGTTATAATAGATCACTAGCTGAATCTTATAATATGTAATTTGTAATTTGTAGAGTAAAAAATTTTGGAGGGAATTGTTCCTCTTATACCTCCTATATTAAGAATAAAGATATCTCACTTTTAAGCTTGCCTCTTTAGTTGTCAATTGTATGATTTTAGGTACATTATTTAACCTGCTTAAATCTCAGGTTTTTAATTTATAAAATATAATATAATAATTACGATAATGATAGTAAGGGTGGTAGTAATAGTAGAAGTAGTAGTAAGGAGTTATATAGAATTTACTAGGTATGTGTCAGGCACTGTGCTAAGTACTTTACAACTATCATTTCTCACAAAGATTGGACAAAATGATATAAAGACTTTTCTAGTTATATTCTATGATCCACTCCCAACTTGTTTTCTTTAGGATTCTTAGTCCTCTTACAATCATAAGATCATAGATTCAGAGATGGAAGAGGATCTTAGAGGCTCTCTAGTTCAACTTTCTCATTTTACACATTAGAAAACTGAGTCTCAGGCAAAGTAAGTAAATTGGCTTCACATATAAAAAGGCAGACTTAGGATTTGAGCTCCTATACTCTAACTCCAAATGAGTTTTCTGAAAAGTGAAATAAACTAGCATAAAAAAGAAAAATCACAGAGATAACATCTTCTTTTTTGTATTTGAAGTATAATTATTTAAAGAGACAGCTGTTTTTGGTGACCTCTCAGTAGAAATCATGGTAAATGAACTTAAATTTTGGTGGCTGATGTGAATTTAGATACAATGAAAGATGGAAAGAAGTGGTAACATCACATTGTATTTTGTCCTTTCCAGATCTCATTTGGAGTGTTAGATTTAATTTTGAGCACTCTAATTTAAGAAGAATATTAATAGATCTCTGAGAATTAATGAAAAACAAATGTAATGTCACATATTTGTTTGCAGATGCTCTAAGAGCTGTATGACTAACACTATTAGCTCCTGTACTCACCAATCTCTCACTTTCACTGTATAACTTGAAGATGTCTCTATAATACTGAAGATTACCTTGTATGATTGTCCATCAAGAAAATAATTTGTGAAATTCTATTTATAACTGTAAAAATAAGTTTAGGCCTCATTCCTGTCACATGTTCTCTGTGCCATATGTTATATCCAAACTCATCATTCATTTCTTTCTTTGAATCAGGTGGTCTATAACAGGTACTTAAAGCAGCAGCAAAAATTCAGTGTGCCCTGAAGCAGATTAAAATACAATTGGGAAATGTTGAGAGTTCCAAAACTACTGAATGAATCTTTACTTGCAAAATAAATTTTTCAGTATTTAATTCAAAGACTGATGATCTGGGAACAACCTACAAGTTTAGGGATTGTTAGGTCTTCCTTCTTTCTCTTCACTCTGCTTTGTAGTTTATTTCAATTCTCTGGTATTACTATTAACTGAGGGAAGAGCATTGGGGAAAGGGAGGTGAGAAATGATGACAGAGACAGGTGAAAGGTAAGATGAAAGAAGCTAACATTCAATTTCATGCATTTTGTTTCTTGTAAACCATTCCAATGGCAGGATGGGTAGGAAGTAGCAGGTATTAGAACTACTGGATAAAATGGAACATTTTTATTTCCTTTGGAATTCATCATTTGCATTCAATTCTATTCAATAACAATTTCTACTTGCTCCACAATTTATACAATACATGAAATAAAGGACAGAATGGGGGGAATAGAGCATTATTTGGTTGGGCAGAAATCACTTAAGCTTTGAGATCAGTTCCTATATATGTAAAATAGGAATTGAAATATTTGTACTATTTGTGTCACAGAGTTATTGTGAGGATCAAATGAAATAGTCCATGAAAAGTCTTTTCCTCCCCTTCTTTATTTTATTTCCTCTGACCACCTCTCTGTGATCTCCAGGGATTAAACCTTAGGCCCAACAGTGGCGTGTTAATTAAAATAGTTCTGTGTTTCTGGTGCTCATGGCATTTGAAAAGTGTATTTTAATTTGTGTCTCTTTCTAGCATGTGCATTAGTTATTTTCCTTGGGATTCTTTTGTTTGTTTTTTCCTTCTTTGGTTCAGAAAATTAATAAAATCCTGAAGCTGTTTTTGCTTCATTGGTGTTTTATTTAGACAAATCAATATCATCTTGAACCCAATTGCTTTTTCATTTGTAAAAGGCTTGGGGGTTTCTCTTCTGAAGCCTCCAGGAGACAATCATAGGTTAATATGACAATGCTGCTGTCTACTAGCATAAAAATATTGTGCCTATGGACTTGAAATAACCATATATAAGAAAAGGTTTTGATTATCTCATATCCCAGCCAGGGATAGATAATAAAAATTTTATTGGATAGATGCATTTAGTCTAGTAGCAAACTAGACAGAACCTTCTTTGGAAAGTAAATATGTCCTAAAAAAAAGACAGCCAACTTTTTTGAGTGTTGACTTAAGTTTGAGTTTATGAGAATTGACTTAAGAATAATTTCTATTTTGTTTTTGTTTTGAATGTAGGAAAGATTTATTTTACATTTTTGTAAGAATGGGTGCCTAGGTTAGTACACATATCTTTGAAACTCCAAAGGCAGTATGTTATTTCCTATCCTGAAGCACAAGTCCGTTCCTTGATTCCCGTTAATTGAATGTTACAGAAATTGCATGAAGCAAAATTGAAGAATAATTTTTAAAGAAATAACATACTAACAAAGTGTTGCCTAATAAAGGTCCTACTTTAATAATAGATAAGAATGATTTATAAACATTTCCAGAAGATATTCATACTGACAAAATAATAGAGCTAGAAGGAGTCTTCCCTCTCCTCTCCTTGTTAAGTAAATGGATAGAATATTGGTCTTGGAGTCAGGTAACACCTGTGTTCTTATGCCACATCTCACAATTACTGGTTCTAGGGCCCTGGGAAAGCAGCCCCAGCTTTCTCATTTATTTTAATGTGATTCAGACACCCATCATATACAGTTGTTCCAGGGCTCAGCCCATAAACCCACAGGCTATCTCTGCACCTCTCTCCCAAAGACCTTCTCATGCAAACAATACCTTCTTCACCTCCTTGAATTGATGACTTCCTCTGTAGATTTTTCCAGCTCCCTTTTATGCCTTGTCTTTCCCCATTAGAATGTAAGTAGGGATCATCTTTTTTTGAGCTTGTATTTGTACCCCTAGGACTTAGCACAGATCTGTCACATACTGCATCTCCATACCTATAGTATATGTAAAACCTGTACAAACAACACATTTTATGAATGTCAAATATTATTATTAGGCATTTACATAGCATTTTGTTTTGCATTTTTAATGCCTTATGTGACTTTGCATATTATTTTTGTTGTTCAGGTCAGTCACATCTGACTCTTTGTGACCTTTTTGGGTTTTTCTTGGCAAAAATGCTGGAGTACTTTGCCACTTCCTCTTCTGGCTCATTTGACAGGTGAGGAAACCGAGACAATCAAATAAAAGTAATTTGCCCACGGTCACACAACCAAAAAGTATGTGAGGTCAAATTTGAACTCATATGCTTTGAACCCCAGGCCCGATATTCTACCAGTTTTCTTATCTTTGCATATTATAGTTATCTTTATATGTGTCTTGCTCCCCTAATTAGTCTAAGTTTCATGAGATTGGTGACTGTCTTATCTAAATTTTGTACCATTCCCAGCAATGCCCAGGTAAGGAGAGACACTGTGTGTCACTGCATCACAAGGCGCTGAGCATCCTTTCAGTTTATGACAGTCAGGAAGGGGATTGGCAATACTACCAATAATGAATTATTTCTAGCTCGAAGGAGGATGTTTTTGTGGTATGTAATCTTCTATAATTATGTAATTTCATGAAGGAGACTGAGGAGAATGACGTTAAAAACCAGTAGGTTCTTATTTATGTAAAGGGGGAATTGCTTCAGTGGATGATTAGAAATAATAGTACTGAAAGGGATGTCCTATGGCTTGGAATCAGTAGGTCAAGTAAAACATGGGCAGTTCGCAATTTGTGACAATTTGAGCAGATAGTGAAGGGTATTTTACCTTAGAACTATCTGTGAAAAGAGTTCTCTAGCAAAGAATAAAAAAAAACAAAACTTTTCCATCTAATATCCAGTGACAGAGGGACTTTGGGAAAATAGGTATATTAATAGATTGTTCTTAGAACAATAAGGTAGCCTAACTATTCTGGAAAATGATTTAAAGTTAAATGGAAAAAAATTACTAAACTGTTTTGAACCAGCAAAACAACTATGGAATGAGGGAATTTAAAGAAAGAATTAAATATATACCATATGTGATAATATATTCATAGTGGTACTTTTAAATTTTATTTAACATACACACTGTAAACAGTATGTATGCATCAAAGAAATGGTTAAAAATTGGCATATAAATATGATGGGATTTTATTGCACCACAAGAAACGATGAATATGAAGGATTCAGTGATCTGATAATGGAGCAAAGAAAGAATGGTAAAGGGAATGACTGTGTGTGTGTATGTGTGTGTGTGTGTGTGTGTATACATATATAAGGCTAATATAAAGGAAGATATTAAAATACAATAGAATTCAGATAAAGGTAGTGACCAGTGTTGTTCCCAGATGATACCTGCTGCAACAGACTAATTTCTTTGTGGAGAGGTGGTAGACTACATGTATAGAATATTATATAATCTATCATTATTTCAGATAATTTTGATTAATTTCATATTTTGGTAAAGGAGAATACTGAGATATAATTGTGGTGTAAAAATAATTTTATAATTTAATAATTTTTTCTTAATTATCCAAGCAAATTTTATAGCATAAACAAGATTGTGAGGAAATGCCTGGCTTACCTTAACCTACTATTATTATACCTGTTTTACATATGAGGAAATTGAGAGTGAGAGACTTTAAATACCTTCCCTAGGATCATGCTGGATTCAAACTTAGGTTTTCCAGCTTTCAAATTGAGCACTCTCTCTCTTCAGTCTACAAATTGTACCCTCTAATTAGAATATAAGCTTCTTGAAGACAGAGATGTTTACATTTTTTTTGTCTTTATATTTTTAGACATATCATGGCGTTGTGTACACAGTAGCTGTTTAATCAATGTTCATGGGATTTATTACCTTTAATTTGTGATAGTTTTAATTATAAAATGGAACTCCTCAAACTCTTTTTAGCCACCCAGCACATACTTTCATATCCAACTCTATTTGCAATGACTTGTGGTGGTGGAAAAAAAAACAACAAAATTGTACAAATAATTTTTTCCTTAATTTTCCAAGCAAATTTACTGCATAAACAAGATTGTCATGAAGACAATTCATCATTTGCCATTCTACATTTCATTGATCTTTATTTATTTATTATATGTTTTAGAATATAAGCTTTTAGGTGATAAGAAATTTGGCTTGTTTGGTTTTGTTGGCATAATAGACAGTATATTTTCAGATGCTTATTACATGGTTGTTTTTGTTTTTGTTTTTATGTTGACTGTATGAAAGCAAAGTGAAAGTGTTAAGTGGAAAGAAAATCCTAATCTAGTGATCTCCTGATGGTGACTGAGACATTCTGAGGAAACATGGCATAAACTCAAGGGATTTGTGACCAGTAAATTAGAGAATAAAAATATGTATTATGTCTCATTTATTTTCTGCATAACCAGTCATGGGGCTTTTCTCCAATATAGATATACTTATATTTCATTCTTTTTTAATTTTTTATTAAAGCTTTCTATTTTCAAAACATATGCATAGATAATTTTCAACACTCACCCTTGCAAAATCCAAATGTTTTCTCTCCCTTCCCCTCACCTTTTCCCCTAGACAGCAAGTAATAAAATATAGGTTAAACATGTGCAGTTCTCCTATATAAATTTCCACAATTATTATGATGCATAAGAAAAATCAGATCAAAAAGGAAAGAAATGAGAAAAACAAAATGCAAGCAAACAACAACAAAAAAGTGAAAATATTATGTTGTGATACACATTCAATATCTGTAGTCCTTTCTCTGGGTGCAGATGGCTCTCTCCATCACAAGACCATTGGAACTGGTCTGAATCATCTCATTGTTGAAAAGAGCCACATCCATCAGAATTGATCATCGTATAATCCTGCTATTGCTGTGTATGATCTCCTGGTTCTGCTCATTTCACTTAGTCTCAGTTCATGCAGGTCTCTCCAGGCCTCTCTGAAATCATCCTGCTGGTTGTTTCTTATAGAACAATAAGATTCCATAACATTCATGTATCATAACTTATTCAGCCATTCTCCAACGGATAGACCTAGGTTTCATTCTTTATGGCCCATCATTTTACTCCCTTCCAAAACTGTGGAAGCTTCCAGCTTTCCCCTTTCTGAGCTGGGCACTGACCCGTAATGGCAATTAAAACTTAATATTCACCCCAGCAGCTGTTCAGATACTGTTGGGAAAATCACTCCCAATTTTTCAGCATACTCATTCGTGGGAAAAATATCTAATAAGATGGTACAATTAATGATATCTATATCCCCTATAGTAGAAGTCCTTTGTTTTGGTCATACCTCAAATATTAATTAGTTGTTATCCTCATTCAATTTACTTAACCCACAGTTTTCCTATTGGTAAAATAACAATAATTTCTTCCCAACTTAGCTCCAAGTTTTTATGAGACTACAGATGCCTTGAAAAACTTTGCAAAGATATCTCTACGAATGCAAAATAGTGTTTTTATTATATTACATCCTACTAACTTCTCAGATCCTATTCTCTTTGGATTTAGGGGGTCAGCTTCTTATCTCTGACATGCATGCCCCAAACTCATCAAGGGTTTAATGAACTACTGTTTGTTAAGACAGTGGCTGGATTTTGTCCAATGGCTGAAAGCCATTTTTAGAATTTAATTTCCTGTTCCTGTGATTCTGTGGTTGTCCCTAAAGGATAATAAAGAAGCATTGATGATCACAGAGTAGAAATTCCTATAGGTCATACCTCTAAATTAGACCAAAATATATATTGGATGAAAAAAATTCACATAAAGCTATGCCCTAGGTATTATGAATTGTAGTTTTCCTTATAGATATGAAACAAGTATTGTGGAAATATACTGGGAGATTAGATAGTTGCCATGTAAGTTAATAGGACAAGTAAATTTTATACACAAACATTTAACCAGTTTTAAATGGTTGGTCATGGATCTGAACTGTTACACATTGAATAGAACAAATCATTTATTATTCACAATGGTGAAGGGGAGTGGAAACATGGAAAATATAAACCAGCGTATGTACAAATAATTTGTGTTAGTTTTGGAGCATATAAAGTCAAAATCTAGGCAAATCTGATTTTGGATTCATATTTCAAACCAAGCTGTGCTCTGAATTCCAAACACAAGAGGAGTTAAAATCTGTCTGGTTCCTTTGTCCTGTTGCCACCTCAACTCCTCTCCATTTACCCTCTGACACTGACAGTGAATAGAAAGAGCTCTCTGATCGATTCATCCCTCCACTTGGAGTTGACCTGTTTTGCTCCTTAAGTTTTCTGTCTAGCAAACTCACAATTGGTGGGAAAATTCCACTATACAATGTTGACTGAAAGCAATTATGTTTTGACTGGGGCCAGAGTAACCTGGGCTCTCAGGGACAAACATTTCTTCTACTATTGATCTGGAAAGAGATAGTATCCTAGAAGTTTAGTGCCCAGGACAGATAACTGCCTAGAAGCTCCTATGAGTCAGATGTTGGAAGCTGCAAGTGTTGATTGTGCTGTAGTGGAAGGATAAGGGAACTTGAAATTTTTAAGGAGAAAATATTTTAGGGAGTTTATTTCAGCTTAAGTTTATGGATAGAATCCAGGGTACCCACTGAGCTGAGGTTCATCCATCTGGAGAACTGTTTCTATCTAGGGCTGAGGGATATCTTAAGAATGACATAGAAAAAGGTAGAATTCTTTAGAAGCAGTTAGGTAGTGTAATGCAATAAGTACTGAGCTCCGATAGAGATTCAGAGACTTGTATGACCCTGGTAAATCACCAAACTCTATTTTTCTCAATTTGCTCAACTGTTTAAAATGGGGATATTAATAACATGTAAGCATAAGTGTTAATGAGGATCAGTTAAGATAATATATGTCTGCATATAGTAGGCACTGTATAAATGCTCATCCTACTTCCAGAAGAACTATGAAAAAGAGAGGCAGAGATAGAGAATATTCTTCAGTTTGGTGGAGAGGGAAATGGAGATATATTAGAGTGAGAAATGAATTTATGTATGAACCAATCATTCGAGTAACTAATCATTTGTATGTGTGTGTGTAACTTATCAAACTATGATAAAACTTGCATCTTCTCCCTACATATACTTTATTGAAAAGGTGTACTTTAAATAGCTACATGATGGAGGAAGAAGAGGGAAAGGATGGAGAACTTTCAAGTACTTTTAGAAGAAAAATGCCATGTTCTCTGCATAGTGATATTGAAAAGTTATGTAAAATATATTTCCATATTAACTGTCACAAAAGAAAACATAGACCAAAAAAAAACAAACCACAAAAAAATAAAATAAAATATATTTCAACTTACATTCAGAGTTTTCAATTCTCTCCGAGGTTAAAAAGGTTTTTTTTTTTATCATGAGTCTTTTGGAATTATCTTGAATCATTGTCTCAGTCAGAATATCTGTTTATCATAGTTGAACATCCTTACAATTTTGTTGTTAGCATGTACAGTGTTCTCTTGATCCTGCTTATTTCACTTTTTATGAATTCATAAAAATCTTCTCAGGATTTTCTGAAATCATCCTACTCATCATTTCTTATAACACAATAGTATTCCACCACAATCATATGTCACAACTTGTTCATTCATTTCCCAATTGATAGACATTCCCTTGATTTCCAACTCTTTGCTATCACAAGAAGAACTGCCATAAATAAATATTTTTGAACAAATAAGTCCTTTTCCTTTCTTTTGGTCTTTTTGAGATAGAGACCTAGTAGTGATGTTGCTGGGTCAAAGGATATATACAGTTTTTAATAATTCCAATAATTCCAAATTGTTCTATAGAATGGATGGACTAGTTCACAACTCCAACAATAGTGCATTAGTGAACCTCCAGCATTTGTCACTTTTCTTTTTTGTCATGTTAACCAATCTAATAGGTGTGAAGTAGTATCTCAGAATTGTTTTAATTTGCATTTCTGAAATCAGTAGTGACATATGTGACTTTTTTAATGTAACTATTGATAAACTGTTATTTTTTCTTCTGAAAACTGTCTATTAATATCCTATATTTATCTCTATATTTTTGATAAATGAGGCCTTTATTAGAGAAACTCACTATAAAAATTTCCAGTTTCCTGTTTTCCTTCAAATTTTGACTACATTCACTTTATTTGTGCAAAACTTTCTAATTTCTTGTAATCAAAATTGTCCATTTTAATTTTCATCCTCCTCTCTTATCTCTTCATTTTGTCATAAACTCTTCCCTTATCCATAGACCTGACAGGTACATTTTTCCACACTCTCCCAGTTTACCTAGGATATCATCCTCTTTGCCTAAATTATTTATCCATTTTGACTTTATCTTGGTATATTGTGTGAATATTGGTCTATGCCTAATTTCTGTCAAACTTCTTTCTAATTACCCCAGCAATTTTAATCAAATTATAAATTTTTAGCCCCAAAGCTTTCATCTTTGAGTTTCTCAAACACATGATTATACTCCCTCCTTTCGTTTCTTAGCTAATACCGAATTATTTTGATGATTACTATTTTGTAATATAGTTTGAAATCTGGTACTGCTAAGCAGCCTTCCTTCACATTTTTTTCATTGATTCCCTTGATATTCTTGACCTTTCGTTCTTTCAGAAAATTTTTTGTTATTATTTTCCTAGCTCTATAAAATAATTCTTTATGGTTTCATTAGTATGACACAGAATAAGTAAAATAATTTAGGTAGAATTGTCATTTTTATTATATTGGTTTGGCCTACCAATGAGCAATTAATATTTCTCCCATTATTTAGATCTGTATTTGTGCTAAAAGTGTTTTGTAATTCATATAGTCCTTGAGTTCTTTTTGGCAGGTAGATACCAAGTATTTTATATTGTTCCAGTTATTTTAAATGGAATTTCTCTTTGTACCTATTGCTTCTTGATTTTGTTGATACTATAGAGAAATGTTGATGATTTATGTGGGTTTATTTTATATTCTGCAATTTTGCTAAAGTTGTTAATTATTTCAACTATAGTTATCTTTTCCATATCATGGGGGTTAAGGGCACAGTACCTCAGCGATCTGGAAAAGCCATGCAAAAATTTTTTTTGGCTCTCTTTTCATACCATCTCCTTTCTATCAGAGAATGGATAGCATTCCCAAACATAAATACTCTGAATGGTTGGTCATTAATCAAAGTTCTTAAGTCTTTGGGGATTGTTCATTTGTTAACACATTGTCATAATTTAAATTGTTCTTGTTCTGCTCACTTAACTCTTCATCAATTCATATGTCTTGCCACTTTTTTTCTGAAAATAACCTTTTCAAGACTTTTTATTGAGCTAATAAAATAATATTTTATTCCATTACATTTATAGGCAATGAAGTAGTGCAGCAGATAGCATGTTGAACTAGGAATCAGGGCAATTTCTTCATCTGCAAATGGGTATAATATATTACCTACCTTAAAGGGTTGCTATGATTATAAAATGTGGTAAAATTTGTAGTTTTGCAAATTTTAAAGCATTATATAAATTCTATCATTACTAATACTAATCCTGTCAGTTGGGAAATGTCTGGACATATTGTGGTTATTATTATCCATGAATAATTAATAGAAACTAATTAATTTAAATAACAAATACATTTAAAATATTAATAACAATGATTTGTCCAATCATTTCCCAATTGATGAACATTCCATTAGTTTTTGGTGTTTTATCACTTCTAAAAAAGCTGCTTTTGAATATTTTTGTGCACATTGGACCTTTTTCTCTTTTTATTGCTGTATGTACAGTACTAACAGTAGTATTACTAGATCAATGAGTAAATACAGTTTAGTAACATTTTGAACATAGTTTCAACATGTTTTCCAGACTGGGTTAACCCACTAACTTTACCAAAAGTACATCAAAACCCATTAACTAATTATCAGTCGGGACACAACCCTCCATTACTTTAAACACTGCTTTGCAGTTTCTGTTCCAGGATCAGATGTTCAGCTCTCTGTATGGAAGAGCAAGCTGTTAGATTGTTCATCCCAAAGTTAACCCTTGCCAATTTTACACTGACCAATTCTTGAATTTGTCATTGAGACACGCCCACATTCTTCCATATTTTACCTTTCTTGGCTTGATGAGGACTGCAGATTAGCTTACATTTTCAATTCAGGTGCCCTGGGTTTAGTGGTAGAGCAAATAGGTAAGGGTCAAAAATTTTTAAATGAACAATTAAGACCACCAATTGAAAACTATTAAGCTCATATTCCAGGCAAATCCACTAGGTGGTACTGTTACAAGAGTATAGTTCTATCAAAGCATTCCCAGATTGAAATGGCACATGTTTAGATAGAAACTTAACATTACTGTGAACTTTGCACAGAGATGATTTCTGTTTGGCATCCTTACTCTTAATTTAAACCTTTCAAATAACAAATGGTGACCAGGTAAAAGTGAGGAGCAGTGCCAAATACAGTCAGTGGCTAGCTGGCAACATTCCCAGGAAACCAGATTAAAATGTAATTGAAAAAAATTTAACAAAATAAATAAAAATACAGAAGAATAGATAATGTTAATAAGTGTTTTTTTTTTAAATCAGTATATCTCTTTCTGCTAAGAATCATTGAACTGTATTGTAGATGACTAAAGCAGTTGTATGTAGGATTCTGGGATTATCTCAAATTAGTGATATAAGCAGAGTTTTCTCTCTTTCAGAAGAGGGTGGTCCACATTGTCAAATTCAATAGAGCAGTTAGGAAGAATTAATGCTTAGGAAAAAAACCCAACGACATTATTTTTGGTCATTAAGAGATTTTTTTTTTTTTTTTTAGATTTTTGTATCCTTAAGACCTGCACACTTATTAAAGGAGAAAGGGTGTGTTCCCTTCCTTGTCTCTGTCCCTAATCTCCTGAATCAAATTCTGTCTCTTATTATTAATCGAAGCAGCCATCTATCATTTTGAGAAAGCACCATGCAGTTAAGTCAGTATTAGACATGATCCTTGCTAAAATCTTGTGAAAGTATTGATCTGTACTGCCCGTTCCGTTGATGT
This sequence comes from Myrmecobius fasciatus, assembly GCA_023553655.1. Taxonomy (NCBI): domain Eukaryota; kingdom Metazoa; phylum Chordata; class Mammalia; order Dasyuromorphia; family Myrmecobiidae; genus Myrmecobius; species Myrmecobius fasciatus. The sequence goes on along the minus strand of JAJPUD010000041.1, from coordinate 218,529 downwards.
TAAGATTATTATCCATCAGTGTGAGATTACAGAAAGAGTGCCGGTTTTGGAGTATGAATCCTATTAGTATTCATACTAGAGTATGAATCCTTGCTATATTTTTAGGTGATGAAGTGAGACCTGGAGTCAAAAAGACCTGAATTCAAATATATCTTTAAATACTTATTAACCTTGTGACGCTGGGCAAGTAAGTACCTTAATCTCAAACTACCTCAGTTTCTTCACCTATAAAATGGGAATAATAATACTACCTACCTCCTAGGGTTTTTGTAAGGATAAAATGAGATGATATTTATGAAGTATTTTGCAAAAAAAGCAGTATGTAAATATAACTTTTACTTTTATTAATATTATTATCATTATTTTATTAGATAAATTATCTTTCCTTTCAGGTTCTTTAAATAAAAAATGAAACTTTGCACTAAGCAAAAATCTCTAAGATCCTTTTCTGTCTCTAAATTTATGATTTTATTCTCCCTCCTTTCCTTACATAGGTACGCAGATAAATATTTAGTGGTCCTGATAAGCCCTACACATTTGTTGTTTCAAATTGTCAGTCTACCTTTCATTCCATTCATCCATTATTTATTAGTAAGTCAAGACATACTTATTAAACCCTTACTATGTACCAATCTTCTTTCAAGTAGCTAAAACACCACCTTCTGCAAGAAGCCTTTTCTAATCTCCTTTAATGCTGTTCTTCTTCTCTGTTGTTTTTCTCCAATTTATCCTGTATATATCTAGTTTGTCAGTCTGATTGCATGCTGTCTCCTCCATTAGACTCTTGGAGGACTGATTGTCTTTTGGCTTTGTTTATATCCTCAACACTTCCCACAGGACTTGGCACATAGTAGACACTTAATGAAGTCTTAACAATTTGACTACCAGATTGTTCTGGACATTGGAGATGTAAGGACAAAAATGAAATAGTCTGTGCCCTTAAGGAACTTATATTCTTTTAGAGGAAATAACATATGTACACATAAATGAATATAAAATATATGAATTAAAATTCAAGCAATTTTTAGGTCTAAGAGCACCGTCATTGGCGAGATCAGAAAATGCCTCATATAGGAGGTGACACTGAATTTTGAAGGAAGTCAGTGCCTAATAAATGTAATTGAAACTGATTGATGAAGAGTTAAAGAGGCAAGGTACTGCCTCTTGTTGATCTCAGACATTGACCATTGACTAAGAGAACATTGTATACAGTAACAATAATGCTGTTTTAAGAATAGTTTTGAATGAATAAGTTATTTTGTCTTTTATAAAAATAACTAAATTAACTATAAAGGACATATAAAAAAGATGCTATCTGCATACACATAAATGTAATTGAAACTGATTGATGAAGAGTTAAAAAGGCAAGGTACTGTCTCCTGATGATCTTGGACATTGACCATTGACCAAGAGAACATTGTATACAGTAACAATAATGCTGTTTTAAGAACAGTTTCAAATGAATAAGTTATTTTGTCTTTTATAAAAATAACTAAATTAACCATAAAGGACATATAAAAAAAGATGCTATCTGCATACACATAAAAAAGGATAAGTAGAAGTATATATAAGATTATTTTAAACTTTATGTGTATGTATATATTCATATGCACACACATCTATGTAAACATGCACACACATATATATGCATATATATCTATTTGTGTCTAATGATAGCCATCTCTAAGGCAGGACTGGGAAGGGAAGAAAAAAAGAAATTTATATCATAATTTTGGTGTCTATTTGAAAGGAATAGCAAGTTACACAAAATAGATTTATAGTTTCATGTGTAATCATATTTTTATTGTTCTAGGTTATAGAAATGTTTGTTTTAATACATTAAAAATAAAATAAATTAAAAAATACATATTCTAATAAAGAGCCCAGAGTCCTAGGTCTCTTCCCTTATATCTAATTGTTATTATTGGACTGAGTGAGAGAGGAGCTTTAGGGTAGTCAATTAGCAGTTGGTTTAGATGGCAACATCTCCCCTTCCCCTTTAATCCTTATTGACCATAAGGGTGTTGTGATTAAGAAGAAATCCATGCCTGGATTGGTTGAAGCTAGCCAAACTGATTATGATGAAGAGATCCTTATATTTATTGCCTAAATAGAAGTGATTAAACCAATTATTGGGTATATAGGAACTTTCTGGCACATAGATGGGTCAATCAGTGATCAAACATGGAGATATATCTCTCTGCTAGGGTCTGGTAACATACTCATATTCTGTCAGGCTTTCAAACCTGCATCATTTGATACCGAATCATCTTCATCTCCCTTTGTTCTTTAACTTATAATCTTCACATACTCTTCACTATAGTCTTATCCTCCCCCCCACACACTAAGCTTATTGGAAGTTCTATGCCTTTATCTTCCCTCTTAACTAGATCTCTTGATGCTTCTTGTTGGGGACCATACAATGTCTTAATAAAGGAGAAAAAGGATTTGTCAATAACATAGAAGGAGTGCCTGAAGATGGGGAGAGCAGAGTGGCAGCAAAGAGAGAAATGTTCATAACCCTTTTGCTATTTCTTGTCATTACTCCTAATTCATAGAAATAATGGTTTTCCAAATTGAAATTTCAATTCAGTGTAAAGGAGAGACATTTAGCCAAAGAATAAGGTGATTTTTGAGAATCTGAACATTAGTCATAGCTCTTTATTTTAGTAATAATGTTTTTATTAATAGCTCAGAAACCGAGGGCTGTATGTGCTATTTGATTGCATTAGATGTCCAGGGTAGAGAGCCTCCTGCAAATTCACCACTGTGCATAGTGAACACGCTAGCAGCAATCTAACTAAAAATTCATAGCCATCGTCTTGTAGCAGATGGAAAGAGAAAGTCCTGCATTGTTCAGAATGATTCTGATGATTCTGCACCATTTTAAGGAAGAATCCAGATTTAGTAGTTACACAGAAATCTCAGACTGTGCCCTAGGACTGGTATTATATTTAAAATAATATTCCTTAGCAATCCCCAGGGAGAAGCAACTGGGTTGTTGGCTCCAGAGCCCAGTCAAGAGTGACTTTTAAAGTGATAAATGTTTTCTCCCCCCTTCATTATTCAAGATAAAACTTTATCATAAGAAACTGCTTAATCAAAATGACAGGAATCCTCACAGTTATAAGAAATTTATTGGCACAATTCTTTTTTAATCTCAAGTCATAAAACCATTTAAAACTTTAAATGTCATAGCAACATTAATGAGCAATTTATTGAGGGGAAAACAAATTGGTTTATCAGTTCTCAATCTGCTTTGGAAAAATGAGTATTTTGGGTTTCTAAATGGACAAGCAGTAACTTAAAAAAAATAATGTTCTTGAAGTTTTATATAAATTACAGTTTTGTGAAATAAATCTCATTTTCCTGTTGACTTCCATGATAATTTCAGGGATGCTTGAAGTGGAGTTTTCCATAAAATGTGGTAAAATAGGCTCTGATAAAAAAAAGTCTTCTTCTTGCTGCCATTCAACCTGCAATTTTTCCTTTCATTCAGCTTCATAATCCATGACCAGTAGTAAATAGTTTTTTAAAACTATAATGTAGTTTCAGAAGCATTATTGATGATTTTGAGGGCAGCTTTCTCCTCATTTTTTATGCTGACTGAGGACAAGGCAGTCATTTTATTTGTGTTGGTAAACTGAGCTGAAAAGAGCAAGGTTAATGTATAAAAGGCAGCAGGTAGCAGCAGTATTAGGCTATAGGGAAAGACTGCAGTGACTCAGAACTCCTTTTGTAAGAAAACTCATCTTTCAGAGCATTTTGGAGAAGTCTGTGTCTTTCACAGTAACAGATGCCTTATTAAGCTTAGCTATATGAGTATAGAATGCATTTTTTAATTTATTTCCCTCTTGGGTATCTTTCTTAAACATCTTTGTTAGAACAATAGAGAACTAAGGAGAAGTCTGAGGATCTGAGTTCAAATCTAAACACTGTTAATTACTCCCTGTGTGACTTTGGCCCTTACCTTGCCTCTCTGGGCCTCAATTCCTGATCTCTAAGATTAAAGGATTGTGTTAGATGGTTAATTAGGTGCCTTTAAGGTCTACATCTATAACTAACTTTTTCTTATATAGGATATTCCAAGGCAACAGGAACATCACCTCATTAATCTATTTTATTCAGTATATAGTTAGTTCTTTCCCCTAGCCCCTCTTCCTTTGTCCCTGTTCTCTCCTCTTTCTCTCCCATTTCATTTTTCTCTCTTCCTCTCTCTCTTGTCCTCTTCGTCCTCTTCCTCATGTTCTTGTTTTTCTTGTTCTGTCTCTGTCTCTGTCTGTCTGTCTCTCTTCCTCTTCTTCCTAAACTCAATGGAAGAAGGGCTATGTCCCCTCTCTCTGTGGGGTAATATGACCCCAAGAAATGATCTTAAGGTTTTGGTCTATTTTATTTGTTCTCTTTAGTTCTAAGCTCAAGTAAAAGAGTGCTTTAACATGGGAGCTCAAGCCATGGAAATCTTGGAGTTAGGATTCCAGACAAAATATTGATGCCAGTCCAGCAGGAAAGCTCTGAAAATCAGGGGCTGAGCTCAGATCTATTTGGGATTTGGAATTTGATAGAATTGAGGTTATAAAGGAACTGAATTAAGGTGTGAACCTAATCCCTTTGTTTTCCTTAGAGGCTTAGGTGGGTATAGGTGGAATTATATGCCCTAAATGTTGTGTAGCATGAAAGATGGGCAGTATTTGTTCATTCTTATCACACCCTTAAAATAAATATTTCTCTGCCTATTAAATTCAATTGAAACTGGGATCCTGAGGATATCCTAAAATTGAGGGAACATAATCAGTGTTAGTTTGAACCTATGACAGAAACTAGACTTTCAAAATACTTTAAGAGTACTAGAGAACTCTGGGGAGGAGTGGGCGGCGAATAAATAAAATGACCTTTAGGCAGTAGGAGCTAGAGTGTCACTTATACCACAGTACTGGTAGTGCTATATTATTTTGACTGGAGAAGATACTATGTCTAACTGTAGATGAATTTGTTGTAAGTGAATTTCAACTAATCTCATCTAGCCAAATATAGAAAAAAAAAAGCTAAAGGGAGAATTTTTTAAAAATGAAGTTGTCAACAACAAATCAAAAATTATTCAATTTTCATTGAGTTTTTAAAATGAGTTTAAAATAATGTCACTATAATAAGTATAATTAGTTTTTATTTGTTACAAATTAAGGTAAATTGATTTTTACAACATACAAAGAGTTGGATATGACTCAATAATTGAACAAAAACATCAACAACCAATTCTTGATTTTTAAATCTGAATTTCATTTTTTTCTTTCTTTTTTTTTTTTTTTTTGCTTTTTGCTGAGGCAACTGGGGTTAAGTGACTTGCCCAGGGTCACACAGCTAGGACGTGTTAAGTGTCTGAGAGCAAACTCAGGTCTTCCTGGCTTCAGGGCTGGTGCTCTTTCCACTGAGCCACCTAGCTGCCCCTTTTCCTTTCTTTTTCAATTGAATAGCAGATAAGCCAACAAGATTATGGGTGGATAGAGTCAATTATATTCAGTGAATATGTATTAAACAGATACTCTGAGTAATATACACTTCAGATACAAATACATATATGTAGGGGTATGCTGGTAAATGTTTAAAAATCAGTTCTCTGAAAAAAAATGTACTCATGACACACATCGAGCTTTATTTGAATTGACATTGTGTCCATTACTTTCTTAAGTCTAGATTAGGAGTCTCCAAATCTTCTACCTGTTTGCATATGGTCCTTAAATTGAGTCTTTTTTTTTTACATTTTTAAGATAAAATTTTATTGTTTTATAAAAATGTAAAAAGATATTCTTCAGTTATCAGCCTTCACAAAAACAGGCTTGACAGTGTTCTTGAACATAGGTGATAGTTTACTGACCCTTAGTGTAGACAATAAACCAAACCATAAATCAAGTCCTGATTTATAGTGTTTGCCAGTTTATGAAGTATAAGTGCTCACACTGCCAATCAGGTCTCCTGAGTAGTAAGAGCTGACTCCAGCACACACCCACATATTTGACACAGTTCCTGCTCACAAAGGGCTTGTAATCTAAAGAGCAGAAGGTGAAATATACAAGCAAGATAAATATTTTCTTACTTGGCAATGGACACATGGCTAAAAAGCACAAGGAAGATATCAAGTAACACGATCTCTAATACTGTCATAGCCTTAATGCAACTCAGCAAACAATTACCAATATTTTTCAATTATCCAGTTACCTTTTTGCTTTCTCTCTGTTTTGGGTTTTGGATGAATTTTAAAACTTTTCTTTTCTTTTTTTATTATGAACTTGATAATAACCACTATCTGGGAGTTAGGCACTTAATATTTATTGACAGACTAACAAAAATTAATAATAAGGAATGTATATGAAGATTAGAAAAAGAGGCTTACATATGAAACTGAATAATATGAACATATTATTTTTAAAATACACATTGTTTGCGCTTGTAGTACTAATACTACCCTTCTTGTCTGTATTTCCTTCTAAACTTATTCTACCCTCTTTTGATGAGAGAGGGACTAAATTATTGCACCTGGAGTTAGTACACATGAGTTCAAATTCAGCTTCAGACATTAAATTTATGATCCTGAATAAGTTACTTAAACTTTTTCTGTCTCAATTTCCTCCTCCATAAAATGGAGGTAATAATTGCACCTAACTCCTAGAGTTGTGAAGAAAAAAATGAGATAGTGTTTTGCAAATCTTAAAGAGTTTACACATATGCTAATCATTATTTGGTGGGGTTTTTTGATGCTTCATTGACATTCTTTTCCTTTTTTTCTCCACTGTCATTCTTTCTACTCTTTTCCTACACCTATTCCTCCGTGTACTCCCTTATAATAAATATAGTCAATGAGAAAAAAAATGCATGAAGTGGTTCTGTCTGAAAATGTATGTATTACTCTGCACCTATGATTCACTCTTTTTCTGCCAAGGACAAGGAAGCATATGTTTCATCATTTTTCTAGAATTAAGAATCATCACTGCATTGATCAGATTTCTAAGGTATTAGAGAGATTTCTCAGTCTCTACTTCTTAAATATAAGAACTGCAGAATGCAGATTTCTTGTGACAAATAGAAACAGATTCAAGCAGAAAAAAATCCAGCCCTGGAACATTTTGCTATAAGCTTTAGACTTTCTTGATTCATATAATTCCTCAGTTTAAAAACCTCTTTCTAGCTAGCTACAGAGTTACTATTTCTTGAGAAAGAAAATGGAAGTCAAACATCATCCCCTCTCCTTCCTATTGTTATTTAACTCTTCCTCTGTGGATGTCCCCAACAGGACTAAATTTCTGGTATGACCATCATTCAGTATGCTTGGTTTATGTATTTATATGTATCCACATATGTTTCCATGTCTATATGTACTTGTGGAGATTGTATGTGATGTATATATTATACACTACATAACACAACTATATACATCATATATACTTGTTTGCATTGTGTTGTATGCAAATATGGATTGTACATACATGTACATACATACACACTGTAATTCACATGGAAAGGACCTACACATGTGTACATACATATAAAATACATGTATACAATGGTATGTGCATTCATGTAAATGTATATTGACTATGTGTACATATATTTTGCATGTGTTCTCTTATATCTACACATATTTCTATATATGTATACTATAATATATGACAAGCTTTGTGTAATATGCATGCATGTATACACACATATGCATGCACACACATATATGTATATATGTTGATAGCATACTACAGTGGGTAGAACATTAACCTCAGAGTCTGAATATACTTCTTAATAATAATATATTGTATTTATTAATAATATAAGTATTATATATAATAAAAAAATAATGACCCTAATTAAGTCACTGAACTTCTAAAAGATCCTGAATTGATGATAGATATTATAGAAGTAGTTTCCATGTCTTGTTACTGAGGAGTTTTTCACACCAATGAAGTCTTAAGTATGCCATTCTTTATTTGTATATGAATGAGATCTTGAATGTGTATGTTGCAGGTAGATAATTTTTTTGTCCCTATAATCTTTTAACATTCTTATTTTGAATTCCAGATTTTCTTCCTCTCTCCTTCCTTCCTTACCTCCCTCCCCCAGAGCAATTTGATATAAATAACCTATGTATGTGCAATTATGTAAAACATATTTTCATATTAGTCATGATGTGAAAGAAGAAACAGGCAAAAAGAAAAGAACTATGAAAAAATAAAGTGAAAAATAATATGATTTTATCTGCATTATGACTTCACCTGTTTTTTTCTAAATGGCGATAGCATTTTCCTTCGTGAATCCTTTGGAATTTTCTTGGATTATTGTGTTGTTGAGAAGAGCTAAGTCAATCATAGTTGATCATTACACAGTGTTGTTGTTACTATGCATAGTGTTCTCCTGATTCTGCTCAATTCACTTTGCATCAGTTCATATAAGTCTTTCCAGGTTTTACTGAAATTTTCCCGCTCATTATTTCTTATGACACAATTGTGTTCCATTCCATTCATATACCATAATTTGTTCAGACATTCCTCATTTGATGGACATCCCCTACATTTCTAAATCTTTGCCACCAAAAAAAGAACTGATATAAATATTTTTTGGCCTAATATGGCTCCAGAATCAATCAGTTATCCCATAAGCAGGAGGTGAAAGAGCAAGAGTTTCAAACAAGGTTTTTGGTCAAGAGTAAATAAAACTTCCCAGTGATGAGTTACTAGGGCTTCACAAAGTCTAGCAAAGAGGTTCTCAAGAGTTCCTGTGGCCCCTGAATTCATCATATAAACAAAGATGTTTCTATCAGAGACTTCCAGTATCAGGGATAAACTTCTTTTCCACTTTGATGCTGTGTTTTGGCAGAGATAACAGCAGGAAGACTCAGAACTTCTGGGTTGGTATTCCTCACATTATCTTTTACTGTGGATATAAAACTAATAATCCTTATATGAGAGAGGGTAGAAGTATTCAGAAAAACCTCTCTGTGCCAAAGCCGGGTAGCTTTTAGGATTCTGTTATTCCTGGATAACTTTGTGCATCTCTTTATTCAGCTGTGTTGAATCTGTTCTATGAGAATCTTTAGCACTGGACAATGGTACATGATACTGCTGATTTGGGGCACAGAACATATTGAGGATAGAGTGATGGGAACTCCATGTCATGGTGTCAGTGACAGCTGCACCTTAAGTAACAGCTTTAGAAATTTCCTTCCCTATTTTCAACAGAGGTACCTGATATTCAAAGATTGTAGGACCCTAATAAAACAGATTAAAAGAGTAAACTATATTAAATAAGCACTAAGCATAATACACAAGTTCCCTTATTCCTCTTATTGTCTTTGTTATATTTCCCCCATCCCTTCTTTCTAACTTTGAAGTCTGGGGGTTATATACCTTTATCTTAGGACTTAGGCATGTGATTCTCCTTTATCTCTGAAGTCCCCCTCCCTACTACTTTTTGTGGCTGACATATTATTAAAAATGTTCCTGAAATTGTTTTTCATGCAGATAAAATATTCATCATTTGGATCTGTATTTTTATTGAAAATTTTCTTCTGTAGCAGACTCCATTTATATAGTCATATATCATCAGGGTACATGTACTCTGGTCTGCTCGAGGACAGCCTAACATAGGAGAGTTAGGGCAGAAAAATAGGACCATTTGTAGTTATTTTCCTGATATGTGTTTTCAGAGAGTGATTGTCTAATTCTCAAAAACATGCATTTTAAAAAAAGAACTATTTGCTTTTGTAGATAAACGTATTTGCTTTCAATGTATCACTCTCCGCCTTGCCACCCCAATATTTTGAATACAAACACAGCCAGATCTATGAAGAGTTTTACGACCACATCTCAAGAAGCAAATTGAAGTGTTATGATTTTCCAGATAATTTCTGGGAATAGACAGGATCTCTTTATCCTAAATTATCTGGATTAAAGTCTGAGTTTTGTGTTATGAAATCTTTGGAAGTGGAGCTGTTATCAGTCAAGTACATCTTGGATCAGGATTTAAGCTTTCAGGAGTTGGTTCACAAGCATTTATTCAGTAACTGGACACTTTGCTCTAAAAAACTGGGAATACAAAGAGACAAAAACTATCCCTGCTTTCAGGGAGTTCAAAGTCAAAGATGGAGATGAAGAATAAAATTCTAGGCTTGAGAAAAACCAGTGAAAAATGCAAAGAATCAGGAGGTAGAATGTCTTGTATGAGAAACAACAAGCACAACAAGATTTTGAATGTTAAACAGGATTTTATACTTGATCACCTCTAAAAGAGGTGATAAGGAGTTGATATGAATTTGAGAATCAGAAGATGTAGGTTTTCTCACCCAATTAATAAACATTTATTGAGCACCTACTATGTTCCAGGGAGTATATTTCATCATTGTTTGACCCTGGGAAAATTGATCAACTCCTCAGAGTATCAGTTTCTATACTGTAAAATGGTATATTTTTTATTATACCAATTTGGAACTGTTGTCAGGAAGGTATTTTGTAAATCTTAAAACACTCCATAAATAATAGTTGTTATTATCCCAGAGAGATGGTTTAATTTCAATTGGCTCTCTCCTCATTGCAAAAATTATATCCCTTTTACTGTCCATCAGTAAATATTTATTAAGTACGTAGTGTGTACCAGAGACTGAGGTAACTAGCACATTGTGGGACTCTGACAATCCCATGTACCCCCATTATTAATTGTGCAGGCTTCTCCTGCACCATTAATAGTTTTTATGAAGCTCCCTTTATGAATAATACATGTAGCCATTAAACAATTCTTTCAGGAGAAAGAATGCTGAACCTGAAATCAGAAAACCTGAATTTTGAGTTCTGGCTCTATGCCTTATCAGTGATTCCAGGCAAATAATTTAAATTCTCTGAGACTTCCTTGCCTCATCTGTAAAATGGTCATAATATGACTTCCCTGATCTCCTTTTCAGTGTAGTAGAGTATATTTGAGAATTTAGCTTTAGTTCATATTTCCGTCTTTGCTAGCTATGGTGCTCTAGATGGTTGGTGGAGTTGATGTGATCTCCCTTGCAGTGTTGCAATAAATGCATTTTATAAATTTTAAAGGTTTATTGGAATCACTTTTGTGAAGAAATCATGTTGTTTGCCACAAAATTCAATATAGATATGCTGTTGTTGAATCTTTTTCAGTTGTATTCAATTCTTCATGACCCTATTTGTCTTGGCAGAATACTGTAGGGGTTTGCCATTTCTTTTTCCACCTCATTTTGTAAATGAGGAAACTGAGGCAAAACGGGTTAAGTGACTTGCCTAGGAACATACAGCTAGTATCTGAGGCCAGATTTGTACTCAGGTCTCTTAGCTTTGAGCTTCATGCTTTATCAATCGTTCCACTTAACTGCTCAAATAAATATGAAATATGACTATTATCACTAGTCTTATGCAGGAAACAATAAGAATATTAATCTGATCTGTGACTATTATTATTACTATTATTCCCTGTGTAAGACTGATTGAACTCAAACCCTACTCTCATGTCCTTACCTCAGATCTCTCTACTCACAGCTTCCATAGAATGGTGAAGATAGATAGGAAGGACGAAATTATATCCCCTAAAAGGCCAAGAGAATGAATTTTTCTGCAGCTTGGTTAGTTTCCTCATTAGTATGTGTGTATGGACTGCAATCAGATAAGGGATAGGAATCTTTATTAAACCTTGTAAGGGAAAGTGGGCCAGCTGAGTCTGATTAGTATTGATTGGAATTTCTTCCCACTAATAAATGTGCTTATTAAGAGTGATGTTTTGGATCCCTGTTTTGATAGGAGAAGCCATCTTATTTGTCTCCCTCTAAAAGAAATAGAAATGGACAATTTTAATTTCAGAAAGCTTTCTGATCATTACAACTTGGACTAGAAAGTATATTTGTTCAGCTCTGTCTACAGCTAATTTTACAATAAGGCAGTGTTGCATAGTAGATAGTTCTAGAATTAGCATGGAAAGTCCTGTTTTACCATCTCATGTTCTATATAACGATATGTCAAAATGGGTACATGATTTAGACAGATTTAGACATGATATAGACAAATTAGGAAATGAGGAATAGCTTACTTGTAAGATCTTTAGAGAAGGGAAGAATTAATGAATAAACAAGATAGAGAATGTTATAAAATACAAATGGATAATTTTGATTACATTAAGTCAAAAAAAATTTGCACCAAAAACCCCCAATGCAAACAAGATTAGAAGGAAAGCATAAATCTGGGAAAGGACTTTTATGGCCATTGTTTCTGATAAGTGTGTTATTTCTAAAATATATAAATTACTGAATCAAATTTATAAGAATACAAGTCATTCTCCATTTGAAAAATGGTCAAAGGATGTGAACAGGCAATTTTCAGATGAAAAAATTAAAGCTATTTGTAGTCATATAAAAAAATGCTCTAAATCACTATTGACTAGAGAAATGCATATTGAAACAACTCTGAGGTACCACCTCACATCCATCAGATTGGCTAATATGACAGAAAAGGAAAATGATAAATGTTGGGGAGGATGTTGTAAAATTGGAACACTAATAGTGTTGTGGAATTGATTGTGGAGTTGTGAACTGATCCAGTTACTCTGGAGAATAATTTGGAATTATGCCTAAAGGATTATAAAATTGTGTATACCCTCTGATACAGCAATACCACTATGGGGTCTGTATCCCAAGGAGATCATTAAAAAGAAAAAAAGAATCCACATTACAAAAATATTTAATAGGAGCTCTTTTTTGTGGTGTTATAGAATTGGAAATTGAGGGTATGCCCATCAATTGAGGAATGGCTAAACAAGTTGTGATATATGAATGCAGTGGAATACTATTGTGCTGTAAGAAATGGTGAGAAGGAAGATTTCAGTAAAACCTGGAAAGATGTACATGAATGGATATTGAGTGAAGTGAGCAGAACCAGAATAGTGTGTACAGTAATAGCAACATTGATCAACTATGATAGACTTAACTCTTCTCAGTAATACAGTGATCCAAGACAATTCCAAAAGACTCATGATAGAAAATACTATAGACATCCAGAGAAAGAACTGAGAAGTCTGAATGCAGATCAAAGCATACTATTTTCACTTTTTATTTTGATTTTATTTCTTGTGGTTTCCCCTTTTTGTTCTGATTCTTCATTCACAACATGCCTAATGTAGAAATATGTTTAACTTGATTGTACATGTGTAACATATCAGACTACTTTTTCTCTTGGGGAATGGGGAGAGAAGAGAGGGAGGAAGAAAAACTTGGAACTCAAAATCTTATAAAATCAATGTTGAAAACTATCTTTACATGTAATTAAGAAAAAAATAAAGTACTATTAGATGCAAAAAAAGAAAAGTCCTGAATTTGGATCCTATCCCTGGCACTTAGTACCTATGTAACCTTAAAGTTGCCTAACTTTGCTTAACCTCATTTTTTCTTTTCTGTAAAATGGATATATATTATACCTAATACATAACACTTATCTCATGGAGCTAATGTGAAATTTAAATATTTGGGGGAGTTAGTCTTTCAACAATTCATACCCTAAATCCAAAAAGGTCATAATGTGATTAACAAAATGTTAATGGAGTCACATTGGTGACCATTTTATGACTTGGGAACATTTCTCTGATGTAATTAAAATGGAGCAATCCAATTAGAAGAGCAAAATTAGCAAAGTGTGAAGAGAATTTCTGAAAGAAAATACCATTGCCTCTATTGGAAATAAAGGTTGAGGTGAGGAGGGGAGTTTCTTTTCTCTCACATGCAATTAGCCGTGGTGCTTTGACGTGACATAAGGAGCATGTTGAGCAGTAGGAAACAAGTTTTCCATAAGTAGGAGGATTTTCCAGTTGGAGAAAAGTTGAACTACAATTGAGTGTTCTCCAAGTTCAGAGAAGAAAAAAAGAGAAAGTAATTCCTGTTCCATAGTAGGAATTATGGAAGACATAACCAGGAAGCAACTATGGGCATTTAGTCCTATAACTGTTATACATGAATATTTTAAGGAAATATGGGGTTTTCTGTCTTTACAATAATTGTAGAAAGAAGGAATAAAGATGGTGAAGTTCCCCGATATGAAGCCAATAAACTTTCTTTTAAAAAAGCCTTATTAGGAACCTAGTTCTCCTGCTTGGTTGCTACTCTTTCCAGTTGCTCTCATATTTAGCACAGAAACAAAGGAGATATTTGTCTTAAATGTCCCTTGCTTGTCACCTGCCAAGAACCAGCTTTAGCTCTTATCTGTTACTATGTAGTCCTCAGCTATTTGTAGTTGCCTATTGATTTTGGATGGAATGTTGGGTAGTAGAAGGAGAAGGAAAGGGGAAATAAAAAACCACAAGTTTCTCAATGGTATGAGATGGATTGCTGAATTAATTCTTATCTTGTGCATTTCAGGACATTTTAGGAGCTCATCAATGGAAAATTTGGGCAGTTTATAAATGATAGAATATTAAAGGCAGAAAGGATGGACTTTACTGATCAACTAGTACAATGGTTTTCAAAAAGTCAGCCAGGAGTTTTGCTAAATATGATGTGAATTGTGTGCAACTTACATTTTCCATCTCGTACCCATCATCTAATCTCTTTATTGTCCTATAGTCTACTTGATTATAAATGTCAAACCATAAAACTGTTAGGAGCAAAGACAGATTTTAATAGGTAAGACAACTATGATCCAAAAAGGCCAAGCAATTTGTCCAAGCTCACATGTCTGTTAAGTATTTGAAAAAAGACAAGAACTCTCGGTCTCCTGAACCTTTACCATGGCTCTTTTTTTTTTTTTAAATTTTTATTTAAAGTATTTTGTTTCAGATTTTGTTCCTCCCTCCTGTCTCTGTTTTCTCCTCTCCCTAAGACAGTAAGCAGATACAGGTTATACATGTTCAGCTATATAAAACATTTCCATATTAGTCATTTTCTGCAAGAAGACTTGAATAAAAAATATAAAAGAAAGAAAGTGAAAAATACCATTTTTGTCTTAGAGCATTGTATTGTTAAAAATAGCTAAGTCATTCACAGTTCTTTATTGAACAATATTGATGTTATTCTCCTGGTTCTGTTTAGTTCACTGTGCATCAAGTTCATGTTAAATATTTTCTGAAATCATCCTGCTTATCATTTCTTATGTCACAATAACCATAGCTTGTTTAGTCATTTCCTAATTGATGGATATCCCTTCAGTTTCCAATTATTATCAGGGTTCTTTTCAATGTACTATATCACTTTTTTTCTTTCTTTTGTATGTTTATCTTTCCTTTCCCTTCTCTTCCCTGCTGCTGATTTTGGTTTTTGTTTTCTGCCTGTCATTTTGGACAGATTTGTGCTGCTGAATCTTCACTTTGTACAATTAGGGTTTCTGGACTTAGTCATTTGCTGCAAATTATTGTCAGCACTGTGGGTCTCAGAGGTGAAATAGCTTCTCAGATTATTGTTGTACTTGAAAAGGAAACTCGAGTGGCATGAAATTGAACAAGCCACTTGGTTTCCATTGAAATTTTTCTCAGTTCTTGCAAAGCCATAGTCTTATAAGTCAATCTGTTGGTCACTCAATAAGGCAGCACTATGCTAAGCTTTGGGGATACAAAGAAAGGTAAAAACATAGTCTCTTTTTTCAAGGAGGGTATGTAGTAGTGATGGAAAGATGTAAATAACTAAGCATATCATATATATATATATATACACACAAATATGCATGTATACTTGTATAAATACACATATACATACATACATAGTATAATATAATCTGAAAGAGAAAGGCATTGGTCCCTATGGGAACCTGGAAAGGCCTCCTACAGAAGATAAGATTTGAACATATTCTTGAAGGAATCCAGGGAAATTCAGAATTGAAGATGAGATAAATAACCCCTGACACAAGGTATAACTACTATAAAGAGAAAGAAATTGGAGATGGAGTGTTGTGTTCAAAAGACCAGTATATCTGAAGTATAGAGGAAATGTAGTGGAGTAAGGTGTAGGAAGACTAGAAAGGTAGGAAAGAGCTATGTTTTACCACTTACTACCTACAGGTCTTTGTTCAAATACTTTCATTTCTCTGGTTTCCTTGTGCCAGAAATGAGGTGTAGAAAAAAAATGGTCTCCATAAAGTTCGTTGGAGGTCCTAATCTATGATGCTATGAATTGAAAGGACATTGAGTTTCCTTATGAAGATCATAATTTATGCTATACTTCTCCCACAAGGTTGCTGTAAAGAAAGTATTCTGAAAAAAAAATTAAAAAAGAAAGTATTCTGAAAAACCTTACAGTGTTGCATAAATGTGAGTGTTAGCTCCTATATCCATCCAGTGAGGAATTGTATCCATCTGCCCCTGGCGAAACTAAGAGAATAGAGCTCTTTAGTTTACTCTGCAGAAATGGCAATAAAATTATTAATTGTTCCTCTTTGAGCTCTCTGCAGCATTGGTGATTTACCTGCCTTTCTTTAGATCTTTTCTTCTCTATGGGTTCTCTTATTATTGCTCTCTTTCACTTCTCATTCTTCCCCCTCCCCCCAATTATTCCTTCTCAACTGGCCTCACTGGTTCTTCATCCATATCACATCAACTAACTATAGATGTCTCCTGAAGCTTTATGTGGGAATTCCATCACTTTCTGAAATCTAGAGTGACAATAAGCAAAACAATAAATCACACCCCAATTTGTATCCTTTGCTAATTTTGGAGATGTAAATGCTCACTCTGAAAATTTAACAGTGGGCTTTCTTAAGCCAATTTCAGCAGTCTCTAGAACTTCTCTCTCTCTCTCTCTCTCTCTCTCTCTCTCTCTCTCTCTCTCTCT
>JAJPUD010000041.1:184975-201736 GCA_023553655.1 Myrmecobius fasciatus | reverse complement strand
TCTCTCTCTCTCTCTCTCTCTCTCTCTCTCTCTCTCTCTCTCTCTCTCTCTCTCTCTCTCTCTTCCCCTCCCTCCCTTTATTCCCCCCTCAACTTTTCTTCTATTCTTTTCCCCAACAACCCTGCAGGCATAACCACTTTAGTGGTACCACATTACTTCTAGGATCAAATAGAAAATCATTAAAAGCCCTTCATAATCTAGCACTCTCCTACCCTTTCAATCTTCTATTTTACTTACTCATACCATGTACTCTTCAACTCAGTGATTTATTTATTATTTCTCACATATATCACCATGTCTCCCAACTCATATTTATTTTCCTGTTCCTCTCAGAATTCTTTCCCTTTTCATCTGTAGCTCCTGCTTCTCTGAATTCCTTTAAATTCCAGCTAAACTCCCACTTTTTTCAGGAAGTATTTTCTGTTTCTCCTTAATTTAGTGCCTTTTCTCTATTGATTATCCTACTTATCCTGTATATATATATATATGTATTTGTAAATAATTTTATTTGCATGAGCTCCCTGAGAATAAGAATTTATCATTTTGCCTTTCTAAGCACTGCAGTCCCAATACTTAGGCAAGCGCTAGCATATAGTAAATACTTAATAAATGATTGTTGATTTAAATGTACTTTCCTTGACTAATGAAATTGGCTTTATGTTGAATTCTCTTCTCAGAATTAGTAGGTGTCAGAACTGGGATTCCAACCCAATTCTCCACTTTTTCAACACAGACAGAAATTTGAAAGGAAGTGATTAAGGGGTTGATTATTTTCTCCTCTGGACTTTATTCATATCCTTTTGTTGCTATCATATGATTTGTGATACTTATTGTTTATTTAGAAAAATGCGTCTAGGCATGAAAAAAATAATTCAATTAGCTAAATATGAAGAAGATAAAGTCATTTATAATAAAAAAAAATTAGCTGAGCTGATCCCCTTTTCTCTTCCTCAGTTTTCTCATCTGTAAAATGTGGAACAATTGGATTAAATGACTTCTTTGTTCACTTTCAGCTTTGACTCTGCTTGGAAATGACTATATTTCTCTAAATGTCTAATCCCATTTTATTTGTCCTTCTGTTGTGTTGGTAGGGCTACCTTTGCTAAGCATTTTAAAATATAACTCTCTACCAATGCTATGGCCCCAATTTCTCTTTGGCTACAAAAAAAAAAATGGACTTAGCTTTTGATTCCACACAATCTAAATCAGTGATGAACACTTTTCAAAAGTTGATTAAAAAAATCCAGATAACATCTGCTTCTCTACCTACTGCTGCTGCAAATTTGCCTGAGGAACACCCAGGATGACAGTGCCATTAAACATTATTTGTGTGTAGGTATGTGTGGGAGAAATAGGTGGTTTCCAGCCATTTTGCAAGAGTAGAACTGGAATTAGAAATATCTTTTTTCTTATTCCCTATTTCTTTATACCCTTTTATTTTAACCATTTCACATTCATTGCCATAGTCATCTTATTAAGTTATCATTCTACTCATAGGTAATAAAAAATACCAGTCACTTTCTTAGGATACCTCTCACTGAACCTCAGTGAGTTTCAAAAACATTTAGTAAAAAAAATCTTTCATCTTCAAGTTTCTAATTTTACACATGGTTGTTGACTGAAAAGCACACTGGTTAGTGGATAAAAAGCCAGCCTCAGTGGAGTCAAGAGATCTAGGATTAGTTTCCAATCCTGGCATATAATAGTTTTGTAACCCTGATCAAATCATTTATTAAAGCTTTCAATGCTGCTGACCAATATACATCTATGCATTGGAAATCCTTTTAAAGTGAATTGGTAAGAAGGAATTCTTTAATAGGAGTTCTCTCCAGAATGAGGGATAAAATCACAGGCCTGGGCACACCCTCCTCCTCCCATTACATTTGTCAACCCATTTCTATGTCTACTTAGGAAATACAAAGTGTTCTCTGTATCTCAATTTGATTCTTGTAAAACAAAGTCCTTTGTGTGCATTGTTAGAAATAACAGTTCAGAAATTATGAGGCTCCATATTGCCTCTTAGGCTTTCCACCTTATCCTTTTGTCATGTTCCAATTGATTGTTCCTATTCCTCCCCAAACATCCCCTATACCTCTCTGCATTTATGCTTTTCTCTATCCTATAATCTCTTCCCTTCAGATTAGATTTTTTTTTAAATTTCTATCCATCCTTTAAAGCTTAATTCAAATACAACCTCTTCTCCCTGAAGCTTTCTATGATTTTCCCAGTAATAACACTTTCTCCAACAGTGAACAAATGACTTTGTTTTACAATAATCGAATTTGGCTAATTAGGGGCTATTTATTAAGCATCTACTATCTGCTAGATACTTGAGATATAAAGACAAAACTTAAATAGCTACTGCCCTTGGGGAACTTTTGATTAATCAGAAGAGACAATTTCTAATATATAGATAGATAGAGATATAGATACACATATCACATATTTCTAGGTTGTTCTAGAGTCAGCTGGAATTGACTCATGAAAACCCTTTGTTAAATTTTCAGAATGAGCATTTACTTCTCCAAAATTTAGAAAAAAATACAAATTAAGGTGAGATTTATCATTTTGTTGATTGCCTAGACTTCAGAACTTGCTGGAGAAAATGTTAGTAAAGCAGGTCAAATTTATTTATTTTTATTTTTCAAAATTTATTTTATTTGAAAAAAACAAAGTAAGAAAAAAAGAAAAATGGAAAAAAATTCAAAACAAAATAAAGCAAAACAAAGGAGAACATTGTTGTGTGCCTAGCAGAACATCAGGGAAGATTCAAAATATATAATAACAAAATTACTAGATCAGGAAATTATATATATTAGTAGAAGAAATTATATTCATGAATGTCTATTTTTTTCTTTATTTCCTTGTAAATCGTTCCTTGGTTCTCTGCTGTGCACCTTATTTAATTTATTCTTTTTCCCTCTTTCATACCCACCACCACTCTCAAGCAAGCTACAGTTAAAAAAAGATATTTTTATGTATACATATGTAGATATATACATGCATACACACCCACACACATACACACATGCCTTTCCTATTCCTGCTGCCTCTTTAATTAAATTCTGCTCCATAACTTGCCTTGTTATTACTTAACCTCCCACCCAAGGATCCCTCCCTTGTCTTCTTCCCTTACCCTTAGATTAAATTTAAAAGTATTTTATAGGAGGACCAAGTGTAAAACATTTAACAGCACAACCATGGATTATATAAAAAAATAAATGCAAGGTAATATTTTGGTGGTGATAGCTAGTAGAAATCAGATCAGGTTTCATGTAGAAGGCAGAAGCTTTGAAACTGAAGATCTAGGTGGCAAAGATGAGGAAGAGGAATTTTCAGGTATAGTATCTTTGAAGGGTTTGAAGAACAGCAAGACTGAGTTTACGTGAATTATGGTAGTACAATGAACTGTGGCAGGAAGAAGAGCAATATGTGGGAAGTCTGGAAAGACAAATTGGAGACTAATTATGAAGGATTTTGAATGCCTGACACAAATATCTGTATCTAATTTTATAGGAAATAGAGATCCCCTGGAGTTTAAATTCAGTGGAAAGAATGCTATATTTGTTATCAGATGACATAGATTCAAATCCAGATCTGCTACTGAATTCCTGGATCTTCGCTTTCTTAGCTTTGTTTCCTTATCTGCAAAATAAGAGGGATAACCTCTGAGGTGCTTTCCAGTTCTAAATCTACATTCTATTTGTATATTTGTTTCATCCTGTTAGACTAAACCAAAAGCTCCATGTGCAAATTATTATTTCTTATTTAAACTCTCCAGTTAGAGTCTGAGTTCCATGATAGCAGGGACCATCTCCTGATCCATCTATATCCCTGCTCTTACATAGTGCTTGCCAAATGGTAAGTGCTTAATAAATGCTTTCTCTTTTATTCACTAGTATCTAGCATAATGCCTGATATAAAGTCAAGTCCTCAATAAATGACAAATTTAGTTTAATTGAACTGAATTTCAGTCTACTAATATACGTAATTTTTACTGCTTTCTGCCACCCTAACAAGATCATAGCATAGATTACACAGTCATGGACTCATAGTTAGAAGAGACCTCTTAGAAAGCCACATTATCAGTCAATCAACATGTATTTATTGTCTCATATGTGCCAGGCACTATTCTAGGTGTGGAGTTACAAGTACAAAGAGTGAAACAATTCCTCTTGGCAATTGGCTTACATTCTAATGGAAGAAATCTGCAGATTTAAGGATGAATGAATGAATGGATAATATTTATTAAACACAGTGTAGTGTCAAGCAACTGTGCCAAATGCTGAGGTGGTGATTGTGGTTCAGTTGTTCAGTTATGCCAACTATTTGTGACTCTATGGACTGTAGCACACCAGACCTTTTTATCATCCATTATCTCCTCAAATGTTTGTTATTTTCACGATGATACTATCTATCCATATCATCCTTTGCCATCCTTTTTTTTCTTTTGTCTTTTTTCCTTTTATCAGGCTCTTTTCAAAGGAATCTCATCTTTTCATTAAGCTTCATCTCCAGTATTTGACCTATCAATAAATAGTCTAAATTAATTTCTTTGTTGACTGATTTGAGCTCCTTACTGTCCAAGGGACTCTCAAAAGTCTTCTCCAGTGTCATAATTCAGAAATATCAGTTCTGCAGGATTCAGCTTTCCTTCTAGGCTAACTCTTAAAGATATACATTGTGACTAGAAAACCATAGCTTGGATAATACAGATCTTTGTCAGTAAGGAAATGTCTTTGCTTCTTAGTATGCTGTCCAGATTTGTTATTGCTTGCCTTCCAAGAAGCAAACATCCTTTAATTTCATGGCTGAAAGTTGCTTCCTGCAGGGATCTTTGAGACCAAGAATATAAAATCTGAATCTGCTTCCATTTTTTTTCTCCCTCTATTTTCCAGGAATTGATGGATCCAGTTACCAAAATCTTGGTGATTTTTGTTTGTTTATTCATTTTGTTCTTTCTTTTTTATACTAAGATTCAAGGCAGCTTTTATATTCTCCTCTTTTACCTTTTTCAGAAGTTTCTTAATTCCTCTTCATTTTCTGCCATCAGAATGGTATCATCTATATATTTGAGATTGTTGATATTTCTTGTGACAGCCTTAATCCCTTCTTTTGATTCACCCAGCCTGGCATTTCTCATGATGTACTTTGCATTTAAGTTGAATAAATTAGGTGACAATATGCAACTTTGTTGTATTCCTTTTCCAGTCTTAAGCCAATCAGTTCAATGTTTGGTTCTAAATGTTGCTTCTTGGCTTGAATTCTTCAGGAGATAAGTAAGATGATTTGGTACTCATATCTCTTAAAATACTTGCCACATTTTACTTTGATCCACATAAAGACTTTAGCATAATTAATGAGCAGAAGTAGATACTTTTCTAGAGCTCTCTTGCTTTCTCTGTAATCCAGAAACTGAAAAACTGCCTGCCTTCAAGAAGTTTACATTCTAATAGATGGAGACTATACAATTCCTAAGTATTTTTAAACTTAAAGCATTCTATGGTTCTGTGAAACTAATGATTATGAGTTCTTGGTATATGAAACTGAAAAGAATCTTAAAAATAATGTCCAAGCCATTCCCTAAATTCCCACCTCTCTCCCTTCCCCTTCATCTTGCATATGTGAAAACTGAGGTCAGAAGGATCATACAGGAAATAAATAGTAGATCTGTGATCTCAACTCAAATTTCTGTTTTAAAATAGTGATCATTCACATCTGAATTCAGAAAGAAAAGACTAATCCAGAAGGTTAAGATTTTCTTCTGTGAAATTATAATAATTAGTGTCAGGAATACTACATGATTATTAAAGATTACTGTAATTGCAGTTTCAATTTAGGCACAAGTGAATTGTTATGGCATTATCACTTACATAATACTCTGTTATCTTTTTACAAGTTCATTTCTATGCTCTTTAACTAGAGTTAGATCCATGAACATTGGCACCATGTCTGCTTTTTCTCTTATTTCTCATCCCTCATCCCATTATCTACACAGTATCTGACACATAAAAGTTATTTTATCGATATTAATTGATTATGCACTTAGAGTAGATGTACCAGAAATTTCCTAACACCAAAGAATTTTCCATTTAAAAACACCCATTTAAAAGATTTCCTTTCATATACGTGGGAAAGTGTGCAGCATTTGCTAACTTTATGCATCAGAAATTCAGTTAAGGCATCCAATTCTATTGATCTTTGTAGAGAACTTGTATAGATAGATTTGATGGAACCTTAATTACAGGATTGCAGTTCACATGGAGGCAACATAGTAAAAAGAGTTTCTTTTCAGTAGCCATTGAGTATTTAGGAAATAGGGAGTTTATTTCTAGAACACCTATTAGCATGAAATATATTAGCAGTGCAAATCACAGGATCTTTAATTAGAGTAGGTACTTTGGAAGCAATGTGTATTTTTCCAATCTGCATTGTTGACATTAGGAAGGGGTGGGGGTGGAAGGGAAAGCACTTACTCAGCTTGCTAAAGAAAATGAGGGTGTTTATAAGGAAGGGGATGCTTCTAGAAAAATTCATTTAAATTCTGTCACCATGGATGGAGGAAGGAAGAAGGAAGGTGCAGTATAAAGTTGCTACAGATGTAAAGATGGAAAGACTTTGAGAAAAGGACCAGAGTTCTCATAGGTTGCCCAGAACCTATGTGTTTTTATTGGTTTTAGAGTCAACCATAGATTTTAGAGATGAAGGACATTTGAGCTCATTTAAAGCAATCCCCTCATTTTACAGGAAAAGAAACCAAATCCTAAAGAGGTTTAGAGAATTTTATGAGGTTACAGAAATATTAAGTAGCAGAGCTGGGATCTGATGACCAATCCCATAATTTCAAATGTAGCCTTCTTTCCATTATGAAGTTTGACTTGTTAGATCGTCATTGTTGTATGTTGAGTACAAAATCAAGACTATACAATCTCCTGCAGCTATTTTGAGTTTGAGAGGTATGTCAAGTTAAAATCACTTTATCAAGTAATTGTTAAAATACCTACTGTGTGCTACACACTGTACTAGATGTTGGATATATAAAGGCAAAAGAAGGTTCTTGCTGAGGGAAATTATTTTTCTATAAAATTAATAACTGATTATTAAATTAGGATTAAGACTTTTTCTCTCATTCAGGGACCAGCACCTACAAGCCAGTTTCTAAAGGACATTGCTGATAGATAAGATTGCCTAAAACCTTCTAGAACATGTTCCTCCATCTTGTCTAGGACCCCACTCAATGAGGAGAACTTACTTCTATTTAAAGTATAAACAGAATCTAAGATAGGTGAAATCCAAATCCAAAGCATTAAGCTCATGGCCTTAAGTCATTAAGATTAAAGAGTCCAGTAAAGAGTTTTTCAGAAGATAGGATTTAGTTTTGACAACTGGAGGAAGCCAAGAAGAGAAAATGAAGGAGAACATGCTAGAGTTGAGAGCTGGCCAATAAAAATGTCTTTTGTGAGGAACAACAATGAGACCACTGTTCTAGATTGTTTAACAGAGACGATGGCCTGAGGCTGAATTGTGGCCTGGGACATTTCTGAATGCCCCCAGAACCAGATTAAGCTATAATTGGGAAATATTTAACAAAATAAAAATATAATGGAACACAAATAACATTTACATGTGGTTTTCTATGTCAATATGTGGCCAGTAGGGATCATTATGCATTATTTAATAGCCTCATTGCTATTTGAGTTCAACATCATTCATGTAGAATATATAGAGGATAAAAAGAAATGTTAGGAAGGGGTCAGATTTAAAAAACAAATAGAAAATTCTATTTTTGAATCTGGAATTAATTAGGTGCTAGTAGAGCTTATTGAATAGAGAGGGTAAAAGGGTCACTATGTGTACATAGTGGGATTCAGTATGTTTTGAAGGGTACAGGTCTAGTTATCCTAATGAAATATTCTAGAAAATCTGAATTTATTCCCCATCAATGAAATTGCAAAGTTTTGATGTGCTCTTGATGAAGAAAAAATGTTTAATCAGATTATTTCATTTCTTATTTGCATATGTTTATTTTCTTTCATAATAAATACACAATACTACTGACAAGTCAAAGACACCAAAGAAGATTGGTAATCTCTGTTCTGATCTAATGGAGAGACAAAATAGGGCACATTGTTATAGGTGAAGATTGTATCAGAGAGCATGGATTTTATCTAGGATATGGGCAATCCGGGATTAATCTGGGAAGGTTCTAAACACCTGAATCAATCTAGAACGAGTCCTTAGAGGAATCACTATAAAGATCCCTCTGATTTTGTAAGAGGCCAGACTCAGACATATGTTATGCATGGGTCAAGGAGGAAGACATAGATCTTAGCAAAGGTCTACAGTTTTATACCTGAATACAATAAAAAGATATTGGATTGTCATTGAAATCCCTGGCTAGGCACTGAATTCTGCTTCAGGTGTTCAGGAGATTTCTGGAGGGTAGGGGAGGAAGTCTTCTTGGAGCATGTAATAAGATGCATCTTTAGTACTTTCTCTCTGATAACATTGTGAAATTGTCAATATTTGGTTTTGGATCTTTTCTGTTTTCCATTTAGCCCTCTCCTCTTCTCTCTCCTTTGAAGTTCAACTGTTGAAAGTACCTTGGATTTTACCATTCCACATGAATCCATAATTCTTACCAGTACTTCAACCATAAGCTTCTGTCATAAGCATAACTGCAAGCTTCTATCATTAAGCTTCAACTATATGCAGTAGTATAAAGTTAAAAAAAAAAAGTATCTGCCACCCTATCCCATTCCTTCATGGGAATTCTAAGTGATCAGCTAACTCCCTTGATAAGAGATAGCAATAGATTAACCTGTATCCCTTTTGGATATTGATGATTCACTGTGATTATTGAGATCTTGTCATGGACAGTTTGGAAGCTAATACACTGAAGAAATCTCTCAATTTACAGTGGCTTTCTCTGTTATAAGAGGTAGTTTGGTATAGTGGGCAGAGGCATAGGTTGAAGGTGTGCCCTCGTTGTGAACTAGCTCTAGTGATAATAAGCAAGGGACTGACCCTCTCAGTGCTTTAAACCTCAGCTTGTTAAACAGTAATTTGTAATCCCATTATGATTTGTTATCAGTAAAAGTTTGACTTGTATATCTATTATATCTATATAGAGTATATCTATATACCTGAGGTCACATAAAAATTTCTCAGGTGAAAAGGGCTAATGAATGGGAAAAGTTTTAAAAATCCCACTTTAGAGGACTTTGTCTATAAATTGCAAAGAAAGTGTGATCTCCATTAATAGAGAGTTTACTGATCAGGAGCTTCCCAGATCAGTGGAATAACAGGTTGCATTCCATCCTTTCCATCACAAATAGAGGAAAATAGTTTGGACTGTGAGTAGAGAGACTAGATTTTCTAACCTTTTTTTATTGCTGATTAGTGACATGATTTTGTTCAAGTGATATTAATTTCTTCTTAGTTCGTTGTGAAAAAACAGAACTTAAATTAATTCTAAGGTCCTTTTCTAGTCTCTAGGAATCTATAAGTTATCAACAAAGTATAAATCTTGCCTGAGTGCATGCAGGTTAGTTGTCATAGTTAGAAGGTACCATTTTATATTATGATTCTGAACTTTTCAAACCAACATTAAAAGAATAAAACTGGCTAACTCATTACAATAATCTTTACTAGATAGGTGTAGTAAATTTTGTAATGTTTCTGCTTTCATATTTGTGTACTTATAATGCTTAGTACATAGTAAGTACTTAATAAAAGCTTTTTCTTCATCATCTATCATTCTGTGAATGAAAACTCCATTCCCTGATATAGCCATGCTTGTCTGGTCCAATTACAATCAAGATTCATAATAATACTTCAGAAATGCTAAAACACCTCAAAGGGTCTTTTGTTTGCTTTTATTGTCAAGTCTATGTTATTGTATTTTAATTTTTAGAAATTAATACATGTGATATTTATGACATTTTTATTAACTAGAAAAGATTATTAACTAGGAACTGCATTTTCTGACTATGATTAGTAATGGAGAATTTAATATTTCTTGTTTTTCAGTAATTTTTTTCATCTTTTAGTTCACTTGATTCTTATCTTTTACCCTGCAAGATAGATGTGACTGATATGCTAATACTTATTTAGCAAAAAGAGAAGCTGAATGTCAAAGAAGGTAATTTTTTTTAATTTATTGGACTAGGACCCAGAGCTCCTGACTACTACCCTGCTAGTTCTTTCCGTCAGACTTCACATTTTAAACTTTTAAAATCTTAATCGGTCCACTACTTCACAGATGAATGTACATACAGGAAAGCTGTCATACTCCATAAGTCATTTGTTTCTGAAAATATCTGCCCATTTCCCTTATGGAACCTTAACATTTGAATATCCCTAAGTAGAATTTAAGAACATTGCTAAATAAAACTTGAAATATTCCTTGAATTGAAACTTCATTTCTCTTAATTCATAGAATTTCTTCCTTAATTTTTCATTCTTTCAACAAGTCAAGGAAAAGCCATTTTTGTATCACCATGTCTTGAAGGTAGCAACATATTGAATGCTGGACCACTACTTTTATTGACATCGATGCCATTTTCAGTTAAATACAAAATGGAACTTGTTTCTCTTTTCAGGCTTCCTTTTCTCTTCTCCCTTTCCTCACCCTCCAAAAAGACTACTTGTAGCTACACTGACTTCATAAATGGAGACAGATTGATTTCCCCCTCATTTGGGTACTAAAAAAAATTCTCCTTTCTGCCATCCCTGGTTTTCTCTGAATAAAAGATAAAATATATAGAGAAAAAAGGAGGAAATATACAAAGAGCTGGCCCCAAAGCCAGGAAAATCTGTCTCTGACATACTGACTATGTAATCCTAGGTACTTTAAGTGTTTAAGACAACTTTCTTAAGACTGTAAGTTGGAGAGAAGGTGATGATATTAATGGATGGAGGAGGTTTCCTTACTCAGGAATTCTCTATACCAATAAAATTATAATTCCAGTCCCTGTCCCTGAAGCAGAAAATAATCAGGTCTTGTGCTTACCAGCCCAAAGGACATCCTCCTTGACACTCCCCTACTGAAAAGAAATTCCACCCAGGTTATAAAATATAATGCTATCACATCAACATGGTTTCATTTTCTGCCCAGTTCTTGAGGAGGTACTATTTGCTAGACGGGTGAATGGATATTTTGTTTTACAGCTATTTTCAGTGAGTTTGTTATGATTTGCACTTCAGAGACAGTGGCATTTTTAATCTGAAGATTTTACCTTTTTTGCTCACTATTTCCTATCCTCCTTAGATTGCCTCTGCAAATGCCAGCCCTTAAAAGATTAATAATTAATGTTCATTCATGAGAAGTTATTCAATTATCACAAGACTTTTTAATAATTTGTGTCATTTGGGTATATCTCCCTGCAGTAAGTTATAAGAGCTCGGAGTGGGATTGTATATTCTTGGGTCTGTAATAATATCCTTGTTTTATTTTTCCGTAAATGCTGTACTGATTTTATTTGTATTGGACACTGTTTCAGAATTATTGTCATTCATGCTCAGACCAGAACATTATCTGCTTTCCCTTCCAGCGCCCATCCTTAAAAGGTGCTGTTTCTGATAGAGATGATGTATTATAATTATGATAAACGAGAACCTCTTGAAACAGACTTGTCAAAGCTGATTTGTCAGAGCCCCGATTTCAATCTGTAGAAAGAGCTCCCTCATCAATTCATCTGGCAAGGAATTTCACTTGGTTTATTTTCCCAAGCCCATTTCAGCTTTGGAGTTGCTTTTGCTTTCATACAGAGAGAGGCATTTGAAAGGCAGGGTTTTGAAAGTGTGTCCCCAGAAGGCACTCACTGACATTTTCTCCTCCTTCTTTTCCTTGTCAGATTGAAAAAACCTGGACTCTCCAAAGAACAGTTTGATTATCCTGAAGTTTCAGTGTACTCTACTTGAGAAAATACAATATACAAAATCTAAACATAGATATATTGGAAGGGAGGAGAATATTTAATTATGAGAAAGAGTCTTCATTTCACAGAATTTTGGAGGAAGAAGAGAACTCAGCAACCATCTAGGCCAATTCATACCCAGAAAAAATGGGCATGATTAGTCATATGCTCTATTCCACTATAAAATCCCCTTACCAGGAGTTATCTAGCGTTTACTTTAATACCTCCAGTGCAGAGGAAGCTACAGCTTCCCAAGGTATCTCCTTGCACTCTATAAGGAAGATTTTAGTCTAAACTTTCCTCTTTGCCATTTTCTCTCCTTGCTTCTTATTACTACAAGCTTGCTGTAAGTAGAATTTTCTCCAGTTTGTGTTTAATGCTTATTTAATGAGGTATCATGGTATAGTGGAGAGATCATTGGACTAGGAATCTGTAGAGGTCTGGATTAAAAGGCATTCTAGCTGTGTGACTATGAACAAGTCAATCAGTCTGAGCTTCGGTTTCTCCATCTATCAAAAAGGGATAATACTACTTTTCATGTATCCCTCACAGTGCTCTTTTTAAAGTCCAAAGAGATAATATATGTAATATGTTTTGTAATCCTGACAGTCTATGATACTGTCCAGCTGTCATTGTTTATAGAGTACCCTCTTAACTTCTTGATGGAAGGATAGAAAGAATGTGAGAAGTCTAAAGCTAAAGTTTTAAGCATTCTGGTAGATGGAAAATCAGTTAGATAAATCGGGCCCTGCTTTGGCTATAGGGAGCAAATAAGACTTGGTTTACAAAGATTTGTTTTATTCTGAACTTTCCAAGAGTGTATTTTTGTATTTATTGAGATACATATGTCCTATAAGACCCAAACTACAAAGACCAGTATGACTTTTGATTCTTGGATTCATTTTTCTTATATCTTCTGCACCCAGTTGCCCTTTCATCTTCCATTTCAACCCACATGTTTCCTAATTGTGGCACTTGGTGAATATTCCTGGTCTCTGGATTGAACATCTTTGGGTTCCATCCTCTATATATACTTAAAATGTTTTGTCCGAGTTCTTAGCTTTCCTCTGAGCCCATGGTCCTAGTTTCTGAATCTGTCATCTCCTCTTTATACAGAAATGTAAGCATTAGACATCTAGTACCACGTGTGTGTGTGTGTGTGTGTGTGTGTGTGTGTGTGTTTTGTATGGAATGTGAAGAAGTGCCAGGCCATTTACTAGGATATGATCTTCCTCCCTCACATTTGCACTTGCTCTAATGATTAACACATGTCAACTTTCCCTTATATCCATCTCTCTATCATCAAATGACAAAATGATGAGTTTACTTGGCAGTGTTGGGAAAGGAATTTTCTTCCCCCAAAATATGTGTACATTGGGAGTAAGGAGAGGTTACTGCTTGAGGTGGTAAAACATCTACGTTTTCTGCCTTCTGATCAACCAAACTCTAATCCCTTCCATGCTTTCAGCTTTCTATTCAGGACTTGGTCTTTGATGTAGGTGATAATTTAACCTGACTTTGCAAATGTTACTCTTTAAACCTCTAAAAGGACATAATAGCTGAGGAATGAATGATGGCATTTACTTTTGTGACTATACTTTTTAATCTGAGAACCATTCTGCTATTGATATAATATAGCTTTAGGGGACACAGCAATGATTTTGAGGTCCCCTGATCTTAGGGGAGCTTCTGTTCTAACAATAAATCAGTAATTGTAAATCTTCTTGCTTTGGAGTCTGCCTCAGGAATTTCCCACCCTCCCAATCTAAGAACAACAATCTTTCTGATAATGAATAGATCATTCCTCAATTCATTGCTGACTCTCAGATATCTTCTGGCCTCAGGATAGTCCCAAGAACCAAACTCCTGAGACACTGATAATATGTTGGTCAGTGAGAATCAAATTCTGGAAATGACCACTCCTCAACCTACCTCTGGGCCATAGAATTAACATGTCAGTGATAGAAAGCTAGATAAAAGTGTTCTCTCTCTCCCTCCCCCCCCCCCCTCTCAGCTCTCTGCTAAATTCTCTAGCAATTTAGTCTGCCTATAATGGCATTATAATTACAATAAAACTTTGCCCCTTGACCAGGAAATGGATTCAAGCCTGCAATTCTTTTGAGACATCTCTCAAAAGTAACACCGCTCTATGACCCCAAACTTTTGGGATCCCTTTCTCAATCTCAACACTATCAATGACTTTAGAAGTAAGGGATGTACCACTTCCAGAGAGAGAACTATCAAGATTGAATGTGGATCAAAGCATAGTAATTTCATCATTTTTGTTGTTTGCTTTTTTTTTTCTTTCTTTCTCATGGTTTTTTCCTTTTGATCTGATTTTTTTTGTACAACATGACAAATATGGAAATATGCCTAAAAGAATTGCACATATTTAACCTAAAAAATAAAAGATGTATTATAATAATAATAAACAATAAAGATAATAATAAATAAATAATATTTATATAATACTTTATTTACAAAATGCTTGGCACATATTAACTCATCTGATCTTTCGAGCAATTCTTTGAGGCAATTATTATCATTCCCACTAATGAGAAAACTGAGGTAGAGAGTGGTTAAGTGACTTGTTCAGTGTTTCACAGCTAGTAAGTTTCTGAGGCAGGATTTAAACTCTGGTCTCCCTGAATAAAAGTTCAGCACTTTTTCCACTGCCTCACCTTGTTAAACTGGAATATCCACTCTCTTTTTCCCAGCTTTTCTTGTGAACAGCAATAAATACTTATAAAATTGCTTTCTGAGGTTAGAAATTTGGTCAGTAGCCAGAGAAGTAAAAGCTTAATTATTCTTACAAAAATTTGACCCATGATATTTTTATCATTAATATAATTTTTTTGATAGAGTTAAGGCTGATATATACAATCCCTCAGAAATAAAGATGATGGTGTTAACTGTAACAAGACAATATATTAAGATCCCTTCTCTCTAATACTCTTCTCTCTGGCTCTTTGCGACATTGATCTTTCCTGATTTTCCTTTTCCCTAATGAGTATTGCTTCTTCTGCTTATTTTACCCTGATTCATCTGACTGTAGTAAGGGTCATTCCTTTTCCTCCCCAGCAGCTATGGAGTATGATCAGATCCATTCTTCCTAGGATGGGAGATGGCCATCTGGTTGCTCACTGAAAGGACTTGCATTTTTAGGATAACATGGCAAATTCTGAATGTTTTTTTCATCATCTCCCATCCACATAGAAATAGTATAGAAAAATAATAGTTATTTCTTTGTGGTACTTTATGCTCTTGCATTTAATCTTCATCTTCCTTCTCAGTTCCTTAAGTGATGACACTGCAGACTCCATAGTGACTTCATTTGACTTTTGCTTTGCATTTGCTTGGATCTTGATTCAAGTATGTCCTGGGGGAGATCCTCTTCTCCCTCCCCTTACCCCAAATATGCTTTTCTTTACAAATGGCACTTAGATAAGCTATGATCTCTTGTATAACCCCCTTTTTTCCAGTCACATAGGCACTCTGTATCATTTCCTCATGTCTGAGATATTTCAATAGTTTTCTGGTTATTCTTTTCTCAATCTCCATTCCACTGCGAAAGTGATCTTCCTACAGCCAAGTCTAAACATGTCACTCCTCTCTTTATTCAGTAAATGGAAGTGGCTCTCTATTACTTCCCAACTGAAAAATAAAATCTTTTCATTATTATTATTATTATTATTTAATTGTTATTATTAAAGCCCTTTATATCCAGGTCTCTTCCTACCTTTCCAGTCTTCTCATACCCTCCTTCTTATATGTCTGTAATCCAGTGGCACTTTATTTCCTATTGCTTACACATAACACTTTATCTCGGGATTTGTGCCTTTTCATCATTGCCTGTTTTCTGTGTGTTCTTGGGAGTAAAATGAGAAAATGTTCTTGCTCCCCTTTGCTTCCTGTTTTTCTTCAGGTGTCTGTTCATACACTACCTAATGCAAGAGGCCTAATCAGGTGCCCCTCACTACTAGGTGCTTTCCCTCTGAGAATATGTGTTATTCTTCTATCTTTTTTGTACCTAGTGATTTGCATGTTGTCTCCTCCATTAGAATGGAAGCTCCTTGAGGGCAGAAATTATGTGTGGGTGGGGAGGGAAGGGAAGAAGATTGCCTTTCTTTCTATCCCCAAGACTTAGCATGATGAATGTTACACAGTAAGCACTGAATAGTTATTGATTGACTGACATTTATGTGGCATCCTTACATTTATGAACTGCTTTACATGCACAATTTCATTTGATCCTCACAGAATAGGGCTGTCAATTCAGTTGTTTTTAATTATTCTGAATTTATAGATAAGGAAATTGAAGGTAATAGAAGGAAACCAATTCATCCAACATTCACACAACTCACAAATGACAGAGCTTAGATTCAAATCTAGAACTTTTGGCTTTAAGTTCAGTTCTTTTTCTGCTATGGGACAATGCTTCCTATGTGGCCATTCAAGACTGGAAAACCAGGAAAACCTGAGGACATAAAGAATGAACTGTGTAGGAAGTAATCAACAGAGTTTATTTTCTAGAGGACAGTGTCATAGGCTTCAGGGTCTCTAAGGAAGAGGCTCAAGAGAGTCTTTTCCCCATTTCCTACTAAGTATGCTGCTTTTGGACTTCTTTGGATTTCTTCATTATTCCCCCTTATCAGATACTTCCCTTCTACTTTTTTCATCCTCCTTTTGTATGTTGTGTTCTCCCATTGGGTTGTAAGTTTCTTGAGGACTAGTACTGTTTTTATTTTAATTTTTATTTGTATCACCAGGGCTTAGCACAATAGCTAGCATATAGTAGGTGCTTAAAAATATTTACTGACTAACTGTAACAAAGGATAAA
>JAJPUD010000041.1:160340-179500 GCA_023553655.1 Myrmecobius fasciatus | reverse complement strand
CCATTCTCCACTTGATGGGCTTCCATTCAGTTTCCAGTTTCTAGCCACTACAAAAAGGGCTGCCACAAACATTCTTGCACATGTGGGGCCCTTTCCCTTTCTAAGATCTCTTTGGGATATAAGCCCAATAGAAACACTGCTGGGTCAAAGGGTATGCACCGTTTGATAACTTTCTGAGCATAGTTCCAAATTGCTCTCCAGAATGGTTGGATCCGTTCACAGTTCCACTAACAATGTATCAGTGTCCCAG
The DNA here is from genome assembly GCA_023553655.1 of Myrmecobius fasciatus. NCBI lineage: Eukaryota > Metazoa > Chordata > Mammalia > Dasyuromorphia > Myrmecobiidae > Myrmecobius > Myrmecobius fasciatus. Next base: position 179,250 of record JAJPUD010000041.1, on the reverse strand, counting down.
CTTTTCCACATCCCCTCAAAATTTTCATTATCTTTTATTCATCATTATCTTTTCCTGTCATTTTAGCCAATTTGACAGGTGTGTAGTGGTACCTCAGAGTTGTCTCAATTTGCATTTCTCTGATCAATAGTCATTTGATCCACATAGTCTTTATAATTATGCTATTTAGTCTACATTTAATTTTGAAATTTTTAAAGCTATATTTTTATTGTATTGTCATCAGTAAAAGGCTTTCTGCATTTGTTTGAGGTTTTTATATCTTAATACATGATCACTTTTTATTATTGTGCTATTCAAACTGAGAAATATGTATACTTTTTTACTTTCCCATTAAATAATCACATAGAGTCTGTCATAGCTTATTTTTCTGAAATTCTGTTCAGATTCTTAACTTCTTTCATATTTATAATTTTGTCAGATTTGTCTGGGTCTGAAAGAGACACATTGAATTTCTCCCCATAATTTGATTAAACTTTTCTTGAAATATTTAAAAACCATATTGCTAAGTACATATATACATACATACACACATATGCATTTATTTATATTGTGTTCACATTGGTAGAGATAACTTGACATAGCAAATAAAGTCCCAGACTTCAAATTTGGAAGACCTGTTTCAATATTTCAGATATTTAACTAGTTGTGTGACCCTTAGCAATTCATTTAACATCTCTAACCTCATTTTTCTTATTTGGACATAATAACAGCATCTTCCTCGTGTGGTAGTATGATGATCAAATGAGATAAAGTATGTAAAATGCTTTACAAACCTTATATATTTTTCCTTCCATTATATCTAACTATATTTTTTGTTCTCTTTGTCTTACCTTCTCTCTATATAAGAATAAGAAAATAATGAAAGAAAAGGAATGCAATTAACTCTAATTAAAATATTCAGATCCTATTTCTCTGCTCCTTCTCTCTCCAATCAGGCCAGAATTGCATCATTGCTTTTTACATTTTCTTTGTCTCCTTTTAATTCTTCTTTTATGATCTTTTTCTGAGGTCGATTTTGCTTATGACCATTTGCTCCCCAACACTATCCTCCCTCTTAAACTCCTCTTTCTCTTCTAACTTCCCCTGCTTCCTATATCACTTTCCTTCCTCCTTCCTCCCACCATTTTTGTTTATTCTTCTTCAGGCTCACTCTAGTTATGAGAAATAATAAATTTCTTCTCCTTCCTCAATTCTTCTTTAGTATACTCCAATTTTCTCTTATTTCCTTTCTCTTTTAAAACCAATGGGAAAAAAATGAAATTACTCCTATGTTTCTATTTCTTTACTCTGTTTATAATCATCAAAGACAGTCAGATTCTGAAGTGATACTGGTTAAAGGAATTGACCTTAGAATAGGGCCCAACTAACTTGCTAAAATTGTTTAAAATGAAGGACTACTGTATGTGTGTGTATGTGTGTGTGTGTGTTTTTGTGTGTTTTTTGTTTCTAATATGTATTTGTTGAATTGAATTGAGTTGAGTTTAGTACCATGGCATTTTTTTCTTGGCATTTACCAACTGAGCTAGATAGCTGGGATATAACAAAACCATTGACTCTTGGAGCTATAAAAGACCCCAGAGGTCATCCAAATAAAGATATGTGTGAAGCATCAATTCTATAGAAAATATTACAGCTGAACTAATCTATTTTTTAAGTTCAGGGAATAGCATACTATCTTCTGAAGCCTTGGTATTTTTGCAAAGTCTGTAAACTATATTTGTAATACACACTCTCTTCATCTTTACTGATAATTCCTAGCTTCTGTCAAATTTAAGCTCAGATTCTACCTCCTCCAAGAAACCTGTTCTAATCTCATAGATGTTAATCTTCTCTCCCTCCTCAAATTAATTTTCATTTTCTTACATTTTATATTCCTCAGGATAGGTAAGCTCAATGAGGTTAGGGCTTTTTAAAAAATTGTCTTTATGTATCTATTGTCTAGCACAGTACATGTAGGAGGAAGTGCTTAGGAAATAAATGTTTGTTGACATGAATCCATGTTCGATGTAGAAGAAAATTTTCAAGTTTAATGTTTGTGTGTAATAGAGCTTTTCTGGAAAAACAAGTCACATCACCTAACATCCCAACCAAAATACTTTTGGTCTATGAAGGACTTCTATCCAGAAAACTTGGTTGTCAGTACAGAATTTTGATGTCTCTTGTATAGAAAGATGGAATGTGCCATGAAATATTTTCTTTTTTTTTTCTGGTAATTTTTGTGACTGGATGAAGTAATCTAGTCAAACTCTTCATTCTGTCTTTCTGTCCTTCATGTGTAGAAAAGGAATATATCTTTGAGAAACAGTGTTCCCTACCCACAGACTATACCCTAAAAGGTGACTAGCTTTGTAAGTGAGGTTGGAAAATCAGGATATTCTTGTGCAAAATAGCTCGACTTATAATGAGTTTGATCTTGAAACAGCCTTAGCACAAGACAGCAGCTGACCCATCAACCATAAGTAATGGAGATATATATGTTCTTTTAATGTTGACATCTAATTAAATAAACCTAGTACCTTAAATATTACTAAATATAGTTGAGTTTGATTTCTGTTTCATAAATTTCACATTACTCTGTTTGCCAAGTAGGACACAATGTTTTTTATGGATAATTTTTCAAAGAGAAATGTAAGATTCACATCCTGCATCTTACACTAAAGGGACTGAGAATTGCATAGTGCAAAATGTACCAAATCTTTTAAAAGCTGACCCCTCATGGTTTCCTGGAGACTATAAAAATTACAGTCTCCAATTAACCAACTGCTGGCTATACTTATTAAAATCCCTTTATGAGTGACATGAAGCAGACTTGATGTTAAGCATATATTACATGCTTTCCTACCTCTAGTCCCCAGGCCCCTCTCCCTTTACCACTAACAAATGATTGTTAGCTTATCTGTGGCTTTTTTTCCCTCTAAGATTGAGAGATTTGATTTTAGGCAATGTCTAGTCTGCTACCAAAACATATATATAGGATTAGGGATTTCTGTAATAGATCAGCTGTAGGTTTGAAACAAAATCCACCCAAATACAAAGTATTGTCTTGAGGTAGTGTCAAGTCACTGGACCTTCCTTCTGGGTTTACGGTACTTTGGTCAGTACCCAGGAAAGCCCCAAGCAGTTTATAAGCCAAAATAAAATAGAAAACCACAAGTTACCTCACTTCTAACCTATAGTTTTTATAATCTGACTCTAAGGCTAGTTCTTCCTCTTTCTGGTGTTGAAGCCTGTGGTATTTAATGGTCCAACACTCCAGTTTGGACAATAATAACTTCATATAGTGTCAAACATAGTGAAAAGAAATGCTTTCACATTATTGGATACAAATTATGCATGGATAAGATTTAATATATATCCTTTATGCCTTATTGTTCTTTTAGGGTGAGAAAAGCAATATTATATTCCAGTCATTCTATCGAATTTGATGGATTCTGTGTTAATTTAAGGGAATTGTGGTAAATCTTTATAACATATCAACAATATGTGGCTTTTAAAAGTGATGACATTAAAAGTGGAAGGAGCCAGTAGCATCTCAAGACCTAGGGAAAGAAGAACTGAAAGTCAAGTATGCACTAAGCTTTTGAGTAGACAAAGGCCAAGATTTCTTCTCAGACAAAATGATATATCAGAGGACCATGGATTTAGAGCTGGAAAGGACTGCAAGATCAAACATGTGGAGACAACAGATACTATTAAGATGGGGATGGGATCTAGTTTTGCCTGAAAGATTTTTCAGGTCTTTAAAGTCAGGAGAATATCAGGAATGGATTTTTGATCTCTACAATTTAGTTATTCTGGTACGTTTGGTGATTTTTGCCTTATTTCTCTTGCTAGTACAAGTATTTTAAAGTCTTAATTCTAACTTGGATTTTGAAAAAGCAGAGAGGGCATCTCCAGGAGCATTGACTCAGTGCCAAATGCCTATTTTTCCACCCTCAGTACCAGCAGCAAGGGAATATGACAGCTAGCAATATGGAGATGATAAATGAAATGACAATTGCTATGAGGAATTCAGAATAAATGTAAGATCCTTGAAGATGAACTGAGTTTGATGGGGTTTTTTTGGTTTTGTTTTATTTTTGTTTTTGGTCTTGTGTTCACAGTTCCTTAAACAGAGTAGATGCTTAAGAGATACTGGTTGAATTGTGGAATTGAGGTCTTATTAACTACCCAGAGAGGAGTTACTTTGAAGAAAGAGATTTCTTCTTGTGAACTGGGCCTTGGGTTGAATTATTTTTTTTTTCTATATGAGGGGAAGAACTCCATTAATCACTCAGAGGACACTCCTTTCACTACTACCTATGTGTCTGGGAGGGGAAGATTATTTAGATATTGATTAAAGAAGGAGACAGAATTTGAGCACTGAACATCAGCCAAGTAAGCATCAGGAGGCATTCCTAACAATGAGGTGAAACCTAAGATTGTAGAAAAAAAGATAACTTTATAGTCCTTAGGGCTTTGGCAGGTGATTTCTAGTTCTTGGGGAGAGGTATATAATTTCAAATCCTTGGACTTCAGTTGTTTCAGTTTATAAAATAAACAAGTTGAATTAAATTATGTCTCAGATTCCTTTCAGTTTTAACAGCCTGTGATCCAATTCTATCTTGGTACAGTTTCTTGCCAATTTCTAATTAGACTTGATGACTCAGTAAATGGTGAGGTCAGTCAACTAGCATTTAATGCTATCACCAAGCACTATGCTAACTATTGGAGATTCAGAAAAATTCAAAACAAAAATCTAAGACATTAACAGTCTAATGGGGGTGTGTGTGTGATATATGTAAACATGTGTATAAATAAGATATAGTCAGGATAAATTAGAAATAATCAACAGAGAGAAGGCACTTTCCTTAAGAGAGATTGGAAGGTATTTTTTGCAGAAGGTGATATTTTAGTTGAGACTTGAAGGAATGCAGGAAAGGTAGGAGCAGAGATGAGAAGAGAGAGAGAGAGAGAATTCCAGGCATGGGAACTAATCAGTGAAAATACAAGAGTTGGGAGATGGAGTGTTTTTTGTGAGGAACTCCAAGCAGGTCAGTGTTACTAGTTTGCAGTTTTGGGGAGTGGAAGGGAGTTAGGATTAGAAAGACTGAAAAGGAAGAAAGGGGTAACGTTAAGGAAGGTTTATGTAAGCCAAAAAGGAATTTCATGTTTGATGTTGGAGACAATAGGGATCACAAGAGTTAAATGAATAAGTCAAAAACAGTCAAATTTATTCTTCAGGAAAATTAGTTTAATAACTGAACAGAGGTTGGATTAAGAGTGGGGAGAGACTTGAAGCTGGGAGAATCATCAAGAAATTTAATCAACACTAGAACGGGCAGTGTCAGAGGAGAGAGGGTGGACTAGTTGAGAAATGTTATGAATGTAGAAATGATAGGATTTGGCAATTGATCAGATATGGCAGTGAAAGAGAGGGAGGAATTGAAGAGGATCTGTGTATTGAGGCAGGAGGATGGTACCTTCCACAGAACATAAAAAAAGGGGAGAGTTGGGGAGGGGAGACAGTGAGTCAATTTGGACATGTTGAATTTAAGATGTTTGCAAGACATCCAATTCTAGATGTGCAATAGGCAGTTGGACACTTCAGGAGGGAGATTAGGGCTGGTTAAGGATGTTTGCAAAACAATTGAATCCACGGGAGTTGATGCATTATCATTATCAGATATTCTGTTGTGCTTGCTGCCTTTCAGAAGTTGAATAAAGGCAGATGTACATTCACCTTTCAGGTTAGCTCCATTTTCAAGATCTAAACTAACACATTTCAGTGTTGTGAGAAAATAATTGATTAGGTCCAAGAATAAAAGGAACTTTTTGAGATTTTTGTTATGAAATAGTATGGAGGGAGAAACAGCAGGCCCAGGACAGAATCTTGGGGCCCCTAATAATTAGCACATGTGACCAAGATGAATAGCCAGCAAAGGAAACTGAAGAGGAATAGTCAGATGGATAGAAGTAGGAGAGAACAATATCACAGAAGCATAAAGAGAAGAGAGTACTTCTCTACTTGAATATTTTCATAGCAACAAATGACAGGATATTGCTTTTTCCAGATATGAGGACTGCAAGAGGATCTGCAATTGGACCCATTGTTAGGTGCCATTTGGAGAATTGACTTTATGCTTGAAGTGTAGTTCAATTACATAACTGATGTATTTTTAAGACAATCTGTAGTGGTTCATCTTTAGAGGAGTTTATCATTCTGTGAATCTATGGATTCTAAAAAGGTCAAAACTAAATATAAATGTAATCAGGAAGCATATGCTCTAGACATAGCTATTTGATGAAGGCCAAGGGAGACAATGACCCTTTCTTTGGGAATATGCAACATCTCAGAGCCACATAACAGCTGTGAAGTGACCAGGGCTTTGTCCTAGGGCAGAAAAATTGAGAGAGCATTGAAAGCTCTTGTATTTTTTTTTTTTAGCAGCAGAAACATATGAACTTAGCACCTCTTTTAACAGAACAATTAGTTATAATAAATTACCAGAGGGTTCTGATGGCCTATATGTAATGGATTTATTCCAGATGAAGTCCTTCTCTTAATTCCAAGTCCTTATAGTATCCTAGGTTTCTCTAGCCCATGGGAAGTATCCTGGAGTTTCTTCCTATAGCAGTTTGTATCTGAGAATCTTTTCTCTCCACAGAATTCATCTTTAAAAATATGAATCAGGAGCTATTTCATGCTGTTTTCTCTTGGTGAGTTTAGTTAAGCTTGTGCTGAGTGCCAATAATTCAAACCTTAAAGTCATCCAGTTATTGATAGAAAGAAATATATTAATTTTTTTCTTGTGTGGAAATTACTACCATGTGCACAATTGATTCCAATGCAAAATTAAGATAAAACATTGAGGGAAGGAACTCTTAAACATCATCTAGTCCACCCTTTTAATATTACACACAAGACAATCGAGTCCCAAAGAGATAGAGAGGTGAGTTCTCATTGGTAGTAGATGGCAGGACTGCCACTGAAACAGTTGTTTTTTATTTGTTTTTACTTTAAATCCCAGGATAATTCTTCTGCATTTAGGTCCTATAAATCTCCAAAGTTCTACTGTTAAGACTCCCACTCCTCTTTACATGCACATAATCACACAAAAGTGTATTATTGTTTATATTGATCCCAGACTTAGGAACATTTGTAACATAAACTTATTACTTTGTTGATGTCATCACCAGGTGTTCTGTTGTACTTGCTACCTTCCAGAAGTTAAGTAAAGACAGGTGGATGTTCATCTTTTGGTTGGGGACTAAACCAGCTTTTGGGCTGTAACTCAGGCTCTAACACTGAGCACAACTCAGTGTTCCTGGAAAACTATCATTGATTGATTCCTAGAATAAAAGGAATTTTCTGAATTTTCTTAGTTATTATATAGAAGGGTAAGTGACAAAACTGCATTGTCTAGAGATACCTAAAATGATGTTCATATGGTCATCAGAATGCTTGTTTCTTCTTTACCACCATAGAAACATGCCCCCTTTAGGGAACTGGACTTTCTTTGCAAGCTTCATGCACCAGTAGCATAGCAGTTCTGATTATATGAATAGATTTATAGTGTGCCTTCACTTTGAAAGAAATGGATACACAAAAGCCTGAATTTTAAATCAGAGAAATTGGATGGGGAAAAAAGCAATAGAGGAATTTTTTAAAAGCAGGTTTTCTTTAGATCAAGAGTTTGTGAACTTGTTTTTAAAAACATTTTGGTAACTGCATTTAAATTTAACTAGTTTCCTGTATAATTCTATATATTTTATAATCACTAGCATTTATGTAGTGTTTTATGCTTTGCAAAGTACTTTACAAATATTATCTCATTTTATTCACACAACAACCGTTGGAGGTTGATGCTGTTATAATGTTAACTTTTATAAATTGAGTCAGAGAGAAGATAAGTGACTTGCTCTGCTCTTTAGTGGCTGAGGTTAGCTTTGAACTCATACATCCTAGGTCCTTAAATATTTATATATGTGTGTATATATATATATATGTACATATATATATATATGCTTATTTTTCAGAATGTTCTTGTTTTGGAAAAGAGAAAAATGAAAGGAGCCCCTTTTATTCCTTCATATTAGAAATATAATATTTCTGGAGAGAAGACTATTCTCTTTCAAACTTAAGGGATATAGTCACCACAGACTGTAGAGAGAAGAGAATGTATCAAGATGGGGCAGTAGAGAAATGTTAACAAGAGTAGAAAATTGGCTACAAAGTTATAATGGAGAGTTGAGATGATTTCTGGAAAGAAATGAGTACAACTTCTTTGAGCCCCTGGGATCCTAGTATCTTCTTGGCAGAATTCTAAGGATACTTTGACCCCAGAATGAGCTCCAGTAACTCATTTATGTGGTAGAGCACAGCCTCATGGTCATTCACTTAGAGTATGTTTTTGGTTGGTGCCTTTATCACATGAAGCATCTGCTGTCTTTAGTCTTGCTTTCTTACTCGTGGGTTCATTGCTCACTACTGGATAACTTGCCTGGGAGGATAAAATGGCTCAGACCTCCTCTTTCATTCCATATCTGGTCAGAGGGCTCTCTTGCAATCCCCAGCAATACTTTTTCATCTGAAAAGTGAAAGGATTGAAAGGTCATATATTCATCATAATTTTAGAGTTGGAAAAGACTCTGAAGTTAAAGATGCCTACTTTACTTAATCTCTACTCAAAGTATGAATCCCACATGAAATATCACTAATAATAATTTAAAGCTAGCCTCTTCCTCAGTTCAATTCAAGTAAAGCTTTTTCAATGCCTACTGCAAGATTACATAGAAAATCTCCAACTTTCAACCTTCCCTCCTCAGATTTCATTTAACACTTTTTGTAGACTTCTGGTGGACTCACATATTACTGGGTACTCTAATTATATATGTATAATGTTCCCTTGGTAGACTATAAATTTATAAGGATAATGACTATATGTTATCTAAATTTGGTCTTCCTAGAACCTCATGAAGTGCCTTGAATACAATTGATGATTAATGCTGGGCAACTAAGTAGTTATTGGATAGAGCACTGGACTTGATGTCTGAGAGACCTGAATGAAAATACTACCTTGGCCACTTATTGACAGTGGCCTGGACAAGTTATGTAACCTGTTTCAGCCTCAGTTTCCTGATTTATGAAATGATAATTTTCCCTCATAGGGGTTGTTGTGCAGATCAAATGAGATAATATGTAAATCACTATAAGAGTATTAGCTATGATTGTGAGAATTAGCATTCATATAGCACCTACTACTTTAGGCTGTGGTATTTTGCTGTGTATATTGTTTTATAAGTATCCTCTCATTTGAACCTCCCAACAAACCTGGGACATAGGCGCTATTATGATCCCCATTTTACAATTGAGGAAACTGAATCAAACAGAGGTTAAATGTCTTTCCCAAGATCATAGAACTAGTGAGTATCTGAGGCTAGATTTGAACTCAAGTCTACTTGACTCCAGATCTGGTGCTCTATGTATTGAGCCACCAGCTGTTTCAACATTTAAAACTCATATCTGCTACCCATGAGTTGAATGTTAAAGGTATAAATGGATGAATATGTATATCTCTCCCTCTCTTGTTTCCACAGATACATCTATATCCCAATGGGAGGCTCACGCCAGGGAGTGCTAGGAATGCTCTTTTCCACAGCAATGACTTTTGCATTTGTGAGTTATTGGCATGGAGGGCATGACTACCTGTGGTGTTGGGCAGCACTGAACTGGGTAGGAGTGACAGTGGAGAATGGGGTGCGGAGGCTTCTATCCATCCCCTTCATTCGTGACAGTTTGGTGAGCATAAAGACGCTTTGTTTTGTGTTTTGGGATGAGGGAGGGCAGGCTGGGCAGGAGGGCAAGGGTGATTGTGAGAGGGTTCTCAGTCACAGGACTCTCCCTTATATCTACTAGGGAGATCAAATTCTTTAGTCCTATCGGATCTCATATTCTCAGAGACAAGATTAGTTAAGTGATATCCTGGATATAATTAATCAGTGGTGACCTATTAAATCCCTCCATTGTACCAAGGATATAGGTATGAAAATGAGATAGTCTCTGTCTTCAAGTAGCTTACATTTTATGAGAAGCAGATATTTATTAGGTATTTATTATTTACCAGGTATTCTGCTAAAGTCTGGAGATTAAAACAAAATAACACAAAAACACCCCCCCAAAGCATGTTTACTGTCTAGACAGTCAATGAAAGAATAAAACATACACCAAATGCTGATTTTTGAGATGCAAATACTCTAGAAAATTTAACAACCAGCTCTCTCAAACATGTTAAAGCTGGCTCCAGCACAGCAGAAGATTTAGATACCTCAACCTAACATTCAAGGTTTTCCTCAGTTGATCTTATGCTTCCAATTCTGCCATATTTCCCACAGCCCTTCAAATGTTCAATGTGGCAGCCAATGTAGCTTTAAACATAACTACCTGCTCCTGACTTTATAGTTTTTTTCTGCTTTTCTGTTATAGCTATAACATATATAATATACTGTTGAAAAGGCCAGTTCATATGCCACATCTTCCCTAAAGCCTTTCCTTCTCTGTCATAGATTTTATGTCTCTCTGGTTTCACTTATCACTTTTTACTTTTTATTATGTTATTTGTCTTTTCTGTTTATGATTCCACTTCCACAGGTACCAAGGGCCACTGAGATTCCATGGAGTACCATTCTTTCATTCTTCATCTATTCAGTAAAGCATACTTGGTTTGCTGCTGCCCTTCTGTGTATGTGTGCATTTACTGCTTCATCTCTCTCTTTTTTTTTTTGGTGAGGCAATTGGGGTTAAGTGACTTGTTTAGGATCACATAGCTAGGAAGTGTAAGTGTCTGAGACCAGATTTGAACTCAGGTCCTCCTGACTTCAGGACTGGTGCTCTATCCACTGTTCCACCTAGCTGCCCCTATCTCTTATTTCTAAACTGAGCTCCTAGTACTTCTTAGTTTGTAGATTTCAATTCAGCCATTTTCCTTTTTCTCTTAGGATATGCTCCCTGGAAAGATTACATAACTAGTTTTTTTTTTTCCTCCAAAGGATTTATTGCTAAACATTAAAGAGAAATAGATACAATAAGATATTACTTCAGTAATTTTGGAGTTCGACAGTTCATCACTGTGAGGGCCCCCCCTTCTAATGATGTGAATCAGAGTTCCTGCATTTTTTAGTGGAGAGTACTTATGCATTGCCATGGCTCAAAAAATTCATCACCCAATAGTTTTCCTTTTGGTGATAAACAACTCTGAATTGGGCTGATTCTTAGATAGCAGATGGGCAGTCCCTCATTGATCTTCAAGTCAAAATCCTTTCAGCTTGATGGAATCAGCTGTGGCTTTTGATGCACTTACAAACATGTTTAGTATTTCTTCTTATTTTTCCAATACCAAGCTACAATTTTAGGAGCTCAAGGTCCTATAGCACATCACAAACAAGTCCTTTTTTTGTGAGTTTTCTAGAACATTTCCTGAGGGATTGCCTATATCTTACGAGACTTGTTGGCTGTGAACGTCAAGGAACAGTATTCCTGGTCTACTAGATTCACTTCCTCTTTAGGCATTATATCTTCATCATTTTCTGCTAGATAACTCAATGTTCTGGGTCTATATGCTTTTATTTCCTACTTTTCTTTTTTAGATGCTTTTTTCTCTCTCAAATATCTTTTTCTCTATTGTCTTTTTTGCCCCCTCTGCCCTCTAGCCTGTCATTTCTATTTCAGATTGATCTGCCTAAATTAAATTCCCTTGCCAGATTATAGTGGCTAATTCTGCCCTTGACAATGAAATTGCATTTTTTACTTATAGCTCTTGTAACCAATGACCAAAGAGCTAGCTTTCCATGTTTCTTCTTTTTAAACTTGGCTTTCCCATTATGTCCCTAGAATATCTCCTCCTAAACTGATCTTTTGCCTGCTGAAAGCTTTCTCCCCTCATATTGTTTTGCCTCTTATTCCTCTCTCTGAGATAATAGGTATATTCTCCATTCAGTAGAAACTAAAAACCTGTTATTACTTTTAGTTATTGGATTCAATCATCTTTTTTATATGTATACATATTTATAGTTATCTTGATGTACATGAAAAATCAGATCTACAAGAAAAAAAAAACAAACCTGAGAAGGAAAACAAAATTCAATCACCTTCTTAAATCAATCATCTTCTATCTTTCATATTCTTCTTCCTCCAAGCGTTACTTTCTTGACCTAGTTTTAAGATTAAAAAAAATCACTTAGCACATAAAATAGAAGATACCTTCTGCATTATATTTAAAAGAAAGGCTCTTTTCAAGTTAGAGGGTCTAGCAAGGGTTTTCTATGAAATTGTCCTTGGAGACATGGGTTGTATACTACTTATCTATGTATATTCAGAACCTGGCACACTAGATATTTAATAGTAGCTTTAATATGTCAGTGGATTTGTGATCTCACTTCATTGGCACTCATGCATACCTTTGATCAGTCAATCCACAAGCATTTATTATTATTATTATCTTCCTTGCATTGTAGTAAGTGAGATAAAAGGGTACAGAAGTCAAACTTATGTGGAAAGGCAGTATTCATAGAGCGAACAGAAAAAGTTTAAGGAAGCCAGGAACCGGGGGGCGGAGCCAAGATGGCGAACTGCAGACAGCGTTCTCTGTAAGCTCCTGAGACCTTCCCTCAGACACAGACAAACTGAGCCTCTGAACTGGTTCTGAAGTGAGAGCTTCACCAAACACTTAGACTACAACGCACTTCTTTCAAATATCTACTTTGAAAGAACTTCTGAGGTCAGTTTTAGACGGGTGGGGGATCGAGCAGCTCCCGGTGCTCAGACGCCAGTGGGCAGCCGGGGTGCAAGTCGGGGGCTGGGACGGACCAGAAGATTTTAGGCTGCCAGGAAGTCCCTGGGAGATGCTTGGGCCACTTTGCTCTGCTTGCGGGCAGGTGCTTTGGCAGGTCTACCTTTGATAAAGGGTGGATTGAGAGCAGCTGAAAGTGTGGTCCTAGTGCGGATCTAGCCAGATCAGCCCCAGACCGGAAGTCAACTTGGCAAACTGCCCCAGGGCAAATTGAAATCCCGCCTGCTGCTGCTGCTACTGCTGCCGCTGCTGCTGCTACTGCTGCCGCTGCTGCTGCTGCTGCTGAGGCTGCAGAATTCCCTGCTGTTGACTGATACCTCAGCTAAACATAATGAGCAAGAAGAAGAGAGCTCTCACCATGGACAGCTTTTATGGAGAGAAACTAGAGCAGTCCCCAGATCCTGAGATTCTGTAAACAATCCTAGATAAAGCCACAAAGGTGGACTCAGGCTGGTCTCCCTTTCACAAGGCTTACCTGGAAGATTGCATAAAGAATCTCAAAAGAGAGCTAGAAGAAGATTGGGGAAATAAACTGAGAGCAGTGCAAGAAGGAAACATCGCCCTGCAACAGAGATGTGAAAAACTGGAAAATAAGTCTGGTGAATGGGAAAAAGTCGCCAACTCACTGGAAAATAAAAATAGTGAATTGGTAAAAGACAACAATTCACTGAAAAACAAAATTGGTGAATTGGAAAAAATCACCAACTCACTAGAAAATAAAAATAGTGAATTAGAAAAAGATAACAATTCACTGAAAAATAAAATTAGTGAATTGGAAAAAGACAACAATTCACTGAAAAATAAAATTGGCAAAATGGAAAAAGAATGCAATGAACCAAAAAATTCAATTGGCCAGTTACAAAAGGACCTAAAAAGATAACTGAAGGAAATAATACCTTAAAAATTAAAATTGAACAAATTGAAATGAATGACTCAATAAGACTTCAAGAATCAGTCAAACAAAAACAAAAAAATGAAAAAATAGAAGAAAATATGAAATATCTCCTAGGAAAAACAACTGACTTGGAAAACAGATCCAGGAGAGACAATCTAAGAATTATTGGACTCCCTGAAAATCACGATGAAAAAATGAACCTTGATGCTATCTTCCAGGAAATCATGAAAGAGAATTGCCCTGATGTTTTAGAATCAGAAGGCAAAGTTGGTATTGAAAGAATCCACCGATCACCTCCTGAAAGAGACCCCAAAATTAAAACCCCAAGGAATATCATGGCCAAATTTCAGGACTATTGCACCAAGGAAAAGGAAGCCAGGAACCCCAAGGATCAAAAGTGAGGCGGGAAAACATACCAGGAATAGAGATGGAACATCATGCTTGAGGGATAAGTACTCAAGTATGGATGGACGTTAGAATATGTAAAGAGTAAGAATGTAAAAGGAGACTGGAATAGTAGCTACAGGATGGGTTGTAAAATACTTTAAATGCCATCATTTATTATCATAAAGATGATAGAGTGCCAATTGAGTTTATTGAGTAGAAATGAGGGTGATTTTTTGGAAAATCAGTCACTTTAGTGGCTGTGTGACACCTGTTTGCAAATCTTTCTCTGATAAGCTATCACTGTGCTAAAAGCTCTTTTACATTTCATGAGTATCAGCTTAATATTACACATGACACATCCATCTATAATAGGATGGTCTTTTGAATTCATTATATGACTTGCCCACTTCCTCTTCCAATCATGCATTTACTGGATGAGATTCTTTATATTACTTATTTTGCATAGGTCATCATTGGAAATGTGCTGCAGCTATTTATACCCACCATCCATCTCTCCATTGCCCTTTGCATCATCTTAGACATTGATTCTTTGGAGATTGTGGTGTTCCATGATCCATAACCATATAGCATCACTGAAAGAATATTTTTTAAAAAAGAATATGGATTTGAGATCAGAGGATAGTTGAAGATAATGAGAACTGAAGGAATTTCTCAAATGTAATTCAGCCTATTTGTTTCCTTCTATTCTGTAATGGGCTTAGCTTAGTGCCCATCTACAGTGCCTCCTTATAATTATAGAACTAATGAACTAGCTCAATAGATTGCCCATCTAACTACATATCATGATCTTCCTATTAATCTGCATTTTTTTAATCCATTTAATTTTTGTTTTCATTTTGTGGGAATGCATTTCCATACCTGCTGAATTTAAACAACCATTCATTGAACAATTATAAAACAAGAATGATCTTCCTGAAATTTCTTTTTAAAAATCTACATTTTCTTTCTTCCAAACATGCAGTAGTCTGCAAATGTGTATTTGGAATAAAGGCATATTCCAGTTATTATTAGTTATACTCTTGTGTATAGGCTTATATTGTATATTTCTTAATATAGACAATATAGATGTAGGCTTCTATTGTATATTCCTTAATGTGTCTTAGACTTTCCTAAATTTAATAATGGTAACTCTTACTTTTTTCTGTATACCCTCCATAATATCCAATCACAATTGTTACCTGTAGATCATTATCCCATGAACAGGTCTGGAGTAGGCATGGTATTCAAGAGAATTATCTATTACCAGAAATCAATCTCTGATTTTACAAAAGCATTCAAAGGAGTTAGAATATATGCTTTTTCTTCTGTTTGATTCTAGGATTGAAATATAGATTTAAAACCAGAAGATTTCTTGGAGGTTATCTAGTTCAACTCTCTCGTATAATAGATGCTATAGTGGAGTGCCAGCAAAGTTAAATGGCTTGCCTGAAGTTATATAGGCACTTAAGTGACAGAGTTAGGATTTGAACCTGGGTCCTATGACTTTCAAAACCAGAACTCTTCACATTGTAGCATTCTTTCTGCTTGTTCTTGCAAAAGTCTACCAATGTCTGTGGTAAGTCTATGCAGAGTTACACAGAGGAAATTTGTTTTCTGTCTTTACTGAAAGCAAAAGAAGAGGAAATTGGTTCATGCTGTAGTCTGAGATATTTAGGTTAGAGAAACTCTGGATTGAGCTGTTCAACTATGAGCACAGTAGATAAGATGTTGGACCTCTTTCTCTGAACTTTTTTCTTATCTATCAGGGTAGATTCTAATTGGTCCAGCAAAGCTAGGATTCTCTTTTAAAGCTCATGGAAGAAAATGGATATAAAAAAGAAAAAAGTAGAAAGGAAATAGCCTTCTTGGTACCCAATAGCTTTGTGAGAGATGAAACTATTAGTTGTGACTCACTGAGAAGCAAAGATGTAGGAAGCTGACAAAAGGCATTTTCAAAATGTTCATGAGCTGGGGGGACCTAGCAAAGTTACTGAAGAATGAAAAAGCTTTTGTTTCTTCTGTACTTGTTGTCCCCAGGGCAGCTAGAATTTATTTTGTACTGAAAACTTTTGATAAGTGAAGATACATTTAAAGATCAATGCAGAAACATTGGTTCTTGCCAACTCTTTTTGTCATAGGCTCTCCTTTACAGGCAGATATATTCAGGTCACTAGTAAATACTTCCAGCAGAGAGATGAACTATACTCTGGAGCTTTGCTTTATTGCCATTTTGATGTTGCCCTCAAGATTCCAATCAATCACTAAGCATTTATTAAATACCTACTATGTGAGCTCTTTTTTTTTTACCAGTAGGGATTTCTTCATTCTTTGTACTTGTGCTGCAGAAATTCTTGTTGATAAATTGATTGATATATACTATATGCCTTAGGATAGAAATATAAAAGTAAAACTATATATATATATATGTAATATATATACCCTTTAGTGAAGGGGATGGATTTCTCATATAATCATAGATTAGAATTGTAAATGATTTAAGAGGCCATAGAAATCACCCCCTCCAACTTTTCTGGTGAAGAAATTAGGTATAAAGAGATTGTGATCTGCCCATGATCACACAACAAATAAAAAAAAAAAAATCTTAGGCAGGATTTAAACCCAGAACTCTTTGACTCCTAAGTCCCGTTTCCTGTCCACTATGCTATGTTTACAGATAAGTCAGTTCAGAATATATACAAAACTAATATACAAAAAACTTAGGGGGAGTGGTAATATTTAGGGGAATTAGAAAAAAATTCTTGAAGGAAATGTAATATCTGATCTAAGCCTTGAAAGGAGGTGAGGGTTTCAGACACACACACACACACACACAGACAAAGAGAGGGACAGAGAGACAGAGACAGAGAGAGATGGAGAGAGAAAGAGGGGAAGAGGAGAAAGAGAGGAAGGGAGAAGGGAGAGAGGAAGTCAGGAAAGGAGGGATGAAAGGGGAAAAGGGGAAGGGAAGGAGAGGGAGAGGGAGAAGGAGCAGAAAGAGGAAGAACATTTTGGGCATGGGAGGCAGACTTTGCAAAGGCATGAAAGTGCGAGGTAGAATTTTATATAAGTGGTATGGTAAGAAAGCTATATTGGCTGGAGCATAGAATATATGATGGGGAGTAATTCCATTCTCTTGAGTAATTTAAAATCAATGTGGCTACTCCTCTTCTCACCTAGCACTCATCTCTTGCCATTAGGTGGATCCCATTAATATGGTCTATTTATAGAGCTAATGAGAGAGGCTGCTAATGTTGATATAGTACTTTAAGTTTTGCAAAGTATTTTCTTCGGAATTATTTTATGATGTAGATAGTGTATTCTTATTTTACAGATGAGGGAATAGATCCTTTGAGAAGCTGTGAATTGCTAATGGTTACACAGCTAGCATTGTTGTGTACCTAGTTTTGAGCATAAGTCTCCTAATTATGAATCCATTGTCCTTGCTTCTGCACTATGACATTGCTAACTTGGGAACCATCCAGTGAAATTAAAGATGAGCAGTACAATAAGCCTAGAAAGGAAATTAATGTTCTGGTGATCAAGTAGAGCCTTATTGTTTATTTTGGTGATTTCCTTATCTGTCCAGTTAGGAATTTGGCTAGATCAAAGCCATAACTAGGGTGGGTATGACTATGCCCTCATATCTGAGGAGGACATAATTGTTCCCTGCAGTAGTTCTTCAGACACTATCTTTTGCCTTGTGACTATTCTGTTCCCTTGCCTAGTCCTGGGATAACATCTCTACAATCCCATAACTATGATCCTTCTCTCTTAGGACTCACTTTTTTTCTATTGATGTGCCTCTCACCTGCCAACTCAACCCTCAATTCCTCCCATAGGGTTAGTTATAAATAAGTCATCCCCCATGCCATAGGGTCATTGCCTGGACTTCATGGGTGACAAGTCAACCCCATATCAGTACAAATGTTCCCGATTAGAGTAGACTTTTCTGTGCTTTATATAATGCTGCCAAATCTAACAACTAGTATCTCACTTTCCATTTGGAGACACCAAGCATCAATGTCTATGCTAAGGCAATGTGTATGTCAGCCAAGCTAGAATTTGGAGACCTTCCCATGTTGCATCTGAACTTTCCCTAACTTGGCTTGCTTTCCCCCTAGGGACCGCCCAGGAAAGAATGTTTGGAGTTTATGCTGACCAGGAATCTCTGGGAGTCTTCTTCCTATTGTGGAACAGTTTCTTGGGGTCCCTCCCTGTCACAGAACCTTGCATCCCAAGGTTCTTCCCCAGATGTGCTCTCTTCAATCTACTCAATTAAATATGTCCCAGGTCCAGAAATTTCTAGTTATGGCTCAGAATTAGACAGTCTCTAAAGTCCCTTCCATCTCAATTCTGACACTGTATGACTATGACTCACATTCTACCATGCTGTCTCTCATTCAGAACTGGAATTATCAGTGTAACTTTGAGGATTCAGAAAACAAGTCCACTGAATTTCAGAGACCATTTCCTCTTAATGGATAGCCACATCATGAGATGTAAGATGAATAACATATATTGCATTTATAGATACTTCATTTTATGAAATCATAACTCATAATGTGGCTTGCCAATATGTTGAGACTAGCACTGGGAATGTCAAGATGATAAGAAAATCATTTTTAATAGAAATGTCAGTGGGAGTCAGCATCCATAACCCTAATTTATCTTGTTTTATGGGAAAGGCATGATTTTTGGAAAGTACTCATATTCCTTTAGAACTTCCTTTGAGAGAATCTCTCTCTCTCTCTCTCCCTCTCTCTCTCTCTCTCTCTCTCTCTCTCTCTCTCTCTCTCTCTCT
>JAJPUD010000041.1:125148-155899 GCA_023553655.1 Myrmecobius fasciatus | reverse complement strand
TATATATATATATATATGTATGTATGTATGTATACCCTATTCAAAAAAGTTCAGTGATTACTTACTACCTTTAGGATAAAATATACATTCCTCTCTAGCATTTAAAGCCCTCTGCTATCTGTTCCCAAGTTGTCTCTCCAGGCTGATTCCATATTAGTTTATTTAGAATCTACTTACTATTCCCTGCGTACAACATATAAATTTGCCTGGCATATAGTAGGAATTTAATAAATGCTTGTTGACGTGACTCTATGTTAAAAGAGTATGTGAAAAAAGAATTCATTTTACAGATATTCATTATATAATACATTTTATTACTTCAGTAACTACTACACTACTACTGTTACTAACAATAGTAATGGCAACTTCATAGGAATATATGTTATATAAATTTAAGGGCTCCTGCATTGTTCCTTCATAAATTTTAAGGAAAATATTGACTCATTCCTATAATGATTTAAGGTTTAAAAACATCATTCTTCATACCAACCTTAGAGGTAAATGACATAAATATTATTTCCTCATTTTGTAGACAAAGAATCTGCCTCCCAGAGAAGTGAAATTATTTTCCTATTGTTAGATAGCTGGGAAATGTCAGAGTTGGCATTTAAACCTAGGGTATCTGACTCCAAATCCAGTGTTTTTTTGTATTGCCTCAATCCTTGAGCCAGAGACTGATGATTTTATATGGCAATTCCCTCTATGAAGTTTGCCAAAGCAGAGGGTACAGCAGTTGTGTATAGAATAACCTTTGGGAGAAACAGATAGGCAGCATATCCACTGTTGGGATTTTGTGTCATGTTGTCAAAACCGGTTTTGTTCTTTCTTCTTTGAACATACAACCAGCTAAGTGGAGGCAACACAGCTGTATCCTCAATAATCTTTAATACAGCCTGGAAGAGACTAAAACTTCCTTTTCTTCCCAAATGTGATATTCAAGAAATCCCAAGGATAAACACGTTCACGTATATATTCATAGTAAATATATGTACATCCATATACATATGTAACTGCACACATGTAGAGACTTTGTGAAAGAAGAGGCATATAGGTCTTCTATAATGTTTCACATTTTCCCCAAGCCCTTGAAATAAAATCTGCTTTAAAAAGCATAGCAAGCAGCTGCTGGACTAGTTTGATATTCACTGGCTTTATATCAGTGCAGTTCTGGTAATTAGCATCATGTGATGAAATACCCAATTTGACACCCAGTTTTCTTTTTCTTCTGGAGTCTGCTTCTGGAGTCTGCCTAGCAGCTGGGGGATTTTCAATGTCTGATCCCAGAGTAGACACAAGTCACTTTTTTGTATGTTTCTTTGAGAAGGATGAGAAACAAAAGTTAGGGGAGAGAGACCCTTTCCCAACCACAGAATTAATTATTTTCACACTACTGCCCAAGTGGGTCTAGCCTCCTGAAAAGCTGCTTTCTCCATTTATTTGCTTAGAGGTTGCTTTACCCTATTGAAAGTAAGCTTCTTCGGATACAGCCATTCTGGAGAACAATTTGGAGCTATGCTCAAAAAGTTATCAAACTGTACATACCCTTTGACCCAGCAGCATTTCTATTGGGCTTATATCCCAAAGAAATCATAAAGGAAGGAAAAGGCCCCACATGTGCAAGAATGTTTGTGGCAGTCCTTTTTGTAGTGGCTAGAAACTGGAAATTGAATAGATGCCCTTCAATTGGAGAGTGGCTGAATAAATTATGGTATATGAATATTATGGAATACTATTGTTCTGTAAGAAATGACCAGCAAGATGATTTCAGAGAGGCCTGGAGAGACTTGCATGTACTGATGCTGAGTGAAGTGAGCAGAACCAGGAGATCATTATACATGGCAACAACAGTACTATATGACGATCAATTCTGATGGACATGGCTCTCTTCAACAATGAAATGTTTCAAACCACCTCCAATTGTTCACTGAATAAAGCCATATACACCCAGAGAGAGGGACGTGAAATGTGGACCACAACATAACATTCTCATACTCCTTGATTGATGTTTGCTTACATTGTGTTTCCTTTATCTGATGTATCATTTATGTAGATAAGATTTTTCTTGCACAACAATGATAAGTTTGGAAATATGTATACATATATTCGATTTGCCAATATTTTAACATAATCAACATGTAGTAGATATCCTGCCATCTGGGGGAGGGGTGGGGAGTTGGGGGGAAAATTTGTAATGGAAAGCTATGTAAGGGTTATTGTTGAAGAATTACCCACACATATGTTATGCAAATAAAATAAAATTTAAAAAAAATAAAAGAAAGTAAGCTTCTTGGCAACAGGGACTATCTTACTTTTGTAGTCATGTAGCCCCATATGAAGCCCATATTAAGGGCTTAATAAATGTTGATTTATTGTATGATTAATTATTAGTCAAAACTCAGGGATGGGACCAGTCTTCAACTACAGATTACAGAAGTAAAAAAAAGGAGTTGGACAGCAGGATGATGTTAGAGAGGCCTGGAGAGACTTACATGAACTGATGCTAAGTGAAATTAGTAGAACCAGGAGATCATTACATTATACACAGCAACAAGACTACATGATGATCAATTCTGATGGATATGACTCTCTTCAACAATGAGATGATTAAGGCCAGTTCCAATGATCTTGTGATGAAGAGAGCCATTTACACCCAGATAGAGGACTGTGGGAACTGAGTGTGGTTCACAACATAATATTTTCACTCTTTTTGTTGTTGTTTGCATTTTATTTTCTTTCTCATTTTTTCCTAGTCTGATTTGATTTTTCTTGTGCAGCAAAATAATTGCATAAATAGGTATGCATATATTAGATTTAACATATATTTTTACCATGTTTAACATATATTGGAATACTTGCCATTTGGGCAAAGTGGGGGGAATTGGAACACAGGGTTTGCAAAAATTAATGTCTCAGAATTATCCATGAATATTTTTTTTATTAAAGCTGTTTATTTGCAAAACATATGCATGGGTAATTTTTCAACATTGACCCTTGCAAAGCCTTCTGTTCCAAATTTTTCTCTCCTTCCCTCCACCCTCTCCCCTAGGTGGGAGGAAGTTTAATACATGTTAATTATGTTAAAATACATGACAAATCGGGGCGGAGCCAAGATGGCGAACTGCGGACAGCTTTCTCTGTGAACTCCCTCCAACATTCCCTCAAACCCAGACAAAGTAAGCCTTAAAACTGGTTTCCGAGTGAGGTCCTCGCCAAGCATTTGGACTACAACGCACTTCTATAAAAGATCTACCTTGAAAGAACTCCGGAGAAGGTTAGCCTCAGGGGAAATCGGCCGCTGGTCGCGATCGGACTCCAGCCGGGGCGGAAGTCAGGGCTGCGATAGAGGGGCGGATTTTGGGCACCCAGGAAGCCCCTGGGAGACGCCTGGGCCACTTTGCTCTGCTTGCGGGCAGGTGCTTTGGCAGATCTGCCTTTGGAAGGGGGTGGATTGAGAAAAGCTGAAAACGTGGTCCTGGTGCAAATCTAGCCCGACCAGCCTCAGACTGGAAGTCAACTCGGCAAACTGCCCCAGGGCAAATATAAATTGTTGCAGTTTTCTCGGCTTTTGACCAATATCCCAACTTTAAATCATGAGCAAGAAGCAGAAGAGAGCTCTCACCATAGAAAGCTTTTACGGAGAAAAAATAGAACAGTCCCCAGATCCTGACATTATGAAAACAATCCCAGATGAAGCCACAAAGGCAGACTTAAGTTGGTCTCCCTTTCAGAAGGCTTACCTGGATGATTGCATTAAGAATCTCAAAAGAGAGCTAGAAGAAGAATGGGGAAATAAATTGAGATCAGGGCAACAGAAATATCAAAAACTGGAAAATAGGACTGGTGAATTGGAAAAAGAAAACAGTTCACTGAAAAACAAAATTGGTGAATTGGAAAAAATCACCAATTCACTGGAAAATAAAAATGGTGAACTGAAAAACAAAATTGGTGAATTGGAAAAGGACAACAATTCACTGAAAAACAAAATTGGTGAATTGGAAAAAAAAATACACGACAAATCAAATATGTATATACATATTTATACAGTTATCTTACTGTACAAGAAAAATCGTATCTACAAGAAAAAAATCTGAGAAGGGAAACATAATACAAGCAAACATCAATAGAGAGCATGTTATGTTGTGGTCCACATTTAGATCCCTCTCTCTGGGTGTTTATGGCTTTCTTCATCACTGAACAACTGAAACTGGTTTGAAACATCTCATTGTAAGAGAGCATTGTCCATCAGAATTGATCATCACATAGTCTTGTTGTTGCCGTGTATAATGATCTCCTGGTTCTGCTCATTTCACTCAGCATCAGTTCATGCAAGTCTCTCCAGGCCTCTCTGAAATCATCCTGCTGGTCGTTTCTTACAGAGCAATAATATTCCATAACATTCAGAGACCATAATTTATTCAGTCATTCTCCAATTAATTGATGGGCATCCATTCAGTTTCCAGTTTCTTGCCACTACAAAAAGGGCTGCCACAAACGTTTTTGCACATGTGGGTCCCTTTCCTTCCTTTAAGATCTTTTTGGGAATATAGGCCCAATAGAAACACTGCTGGGTCAAAGGGTACATGCATATGTTTTGAAAAATAAAAAGCTTTAATAAAAAAGGAACAGAAATTATATATATATATATATATATATATATATATATATATATATATATATACACACATAAATTGGATTTAACAAAGAAAAAGGAGTTTGGTAGTTCTTCTCTTTCTGATAGATTATCTTTGCCCCATTTACCCTGAGCTTATGGCTCTGTCCTTTCCTTGATCTTCCTTTGCCATTCTCTGCTCTCAAAATAACCCCAAAGTTTCTCATTCTTGTAATTTCTCACAAACATTATTTGTCCTGAGATTTAACCCCTTCTTTTTGACATTGTTCATAATGAACCATTGCACTCTAGCATTTATATTCAATTACCTGACTTTGCCTTTTTCTTCTGAACATGTCTTTCAAATTTTAAATGATTCAATGAGTTTTTTGTGTATTCAGAGGGCTCTTTTATTTTTTAGAAAGCTTCCTCTTTTCTTCTTTATCAGAATCATCCATGTCATTAGAATTTTCTTCTTAATTACATTCCACCTCTCTGGAACAGATTACCTTGTAGATCTTAGACCAGGAAATCCTACCTATCATTTCTCTAAAATACTTTTTTCATGGAGTTTAGATTACATATTGGAAAAAGCTTGAGATTCCCACTCTTATCTGACACAAATTCTAGAAGGCATGGTTACTTTTTCTTAAGTTCCTATAATTTCCATTCTGCCTTACTGGTTAGAATCAAGCCTGGAATTTTTTTGATCATCTCCTCTATCTTTTGAAAGCTGAAATTTCTTTAACGTAAGTCAAGAGCTTATTGGTTTACCTACTTTTAGCAAAGACAATACTTCTAGCAGGCACGTGTAACCCAGTGACTTCAAACACCCATCTCATTCTCATTTTTAGGAATTTATCCATTTCCTCTTGTTTAGCTCCAAAGTTCCACTACATTCTTACTTTCATTTTCCCTCTTCTTACCATTACCCATTTATTCTCTGTTACACTTTCTTATTTCAGTTCTCAGATTTCTTTAAAGTGGTTTGTGTTGGGTTTTTTTGAAGATACTCCACCATCCTTTTGATTTATCTTAAGTCCCTTGAATAAAGTATACCTTCGATTATATGTTTTAGTCATATATCACATCCCACATGTTTCAATGTCTCATGTCACAGTGATATTTATGAAGTCATTATTTATAGCCATGCACATGAGATCTCTAGGTCACTTTGCTTAATATTTGTCTCTGTTATCTGGAATATTATAACTGTCCCCCCTCCCTGGATATTGTCTCCTGTGAATTGTTAGATATCTCTAGGACTTATTTTTCCTCTGTTTCATATCTGCTGTTCTCTGTGGTAGCTCACTTACCAGGCAGTTGTGAGCAGTTTCCCCCCTTCTCCTTTATTTTCCATTTAAAGCCTTCTCGATGAGATCCACAAGTCTCTAGGTATATGTCCAATTTCTAGACCTCATTATATTTACTCTATCTCTGCAGAAGAATGACCTTTAAGTGTTTATTTTAGAGGTAATATGACAGAATAGAAATTTAGAATGATCTCTAAATTATTCTCAGGAATGTCAGGGGGACAGACATGTCAATTAACAAACATTTATTGGGAGCATACACAGGGTCTCTGAATCTTGGCATATGTTTATTGAAAAATGTTCCTTCATTCTATGGACTTAGAATCTAATAGAGAAGGTAAGAAAAAAAAGTATTAGAAATAGACCAATAAAATAGTAACAAAAATTCATTGAGAGAATAAATCAATTGGTCAATAAGCATTTCTTAATCACTTGCTTTGTGTCAAGCACACTACTAGGTGCTAAGAAGACAAATGCAATAAAAAAAATCTTTACTCATAAGGAGCTTATATCCTAATTGTGGAGACAACAAAAACATGCATAAATATATACAGAACAAATACAAATAAATTCAAAGCAGTTAAATCCAAGGTAGTTTGGAAGGAAAGAATACTTGTATTTGAGGGAATCTATAAAGGCTTCATGTAGAAAATACCATTTATATAAAACTGCAGTGCTTGAACAGTATCTTGAAGGAAAAGAGAAATTCTTGCAAGCTGAAGTAAAGATACATTTGGGGCATTGGGAATAGCCAGTGCATGGAGATGGGGAGTATTGAGTATAATAAAAAACAAACAAACAAACAAAAAAACCAAAAAAAAGGAAAGCCAGTTTGGCTAGATTTGTTTGAAGGAAGGGGCATAATTTTCACTAAAATTAGAAAAATAGGTTGAGACTAGGTTGTGAAGGGTTTAAAACATGAAGAGAGAAGTTTCTATTTTATTCTAGAAGAATAGGAAAAGTTATTGGTCATGATCACTGTAGTAGGTTTGCTACCAGTGGGGTCTAAGAAAACTTCATAAAGGGAAGATTCCAACTCAGAATCCTTTGCCCAAGTTATGATATCTCCCTCCACCTGTTCTGGATTAGGGCCTAGCTTTTGACAGTCATTGTGGCATCTTTGAATTGTTCATTGACCCTGGTCTTCACCAACCTTTTCTCTTGTCATTCTCTAGCTGTCTGAATTCTGCCTTCAATAGAAAAATAAACACTTTGGTAATTATATGGAAGAACTCTGTCCAGCTGCTCAAACCCACCCAGTTTATATTTTTAGTTTCCCCCCCCCCACTTAAAAATAAACAGAATTAGGTCCCTCCTGCCAAACCTTTGTCATCTTCAGCATCCTTTCCTCCAACCCATCTGTTCCCCCAGATGCTCATCCCAGTCTCTTCATCCTTACCCCATCCCCACATCCAGTCTTCCCTGTGGAGAGTCAATAGAATTGCTCCTAACAGGCTGCTTCCAGCCCTAGAATCCCATCTGCCTTTCTACCCCTGCTTTCTCTTCAATAATCTATTTTACTTTTGACCCAGATTCCAGAGACAGGGCATTAGGCTTACTCACCCCCAGCCAATTCTGTGCTTTCCAGGGGCAGGATATTAAATAGTAAACCAGAAATCTGAGTATTTCAGAAGAAAATAGTGAACATGGAACTCTACAGAATTATATAAGTGATAAATATCACATAATTTTAAAAAAGATCCATATAGAGTACCTAAAGTAGTCTATTAGGAGCTTATTGGCCTGCCGGGAGTCAGAAGACCTAGAATATAGTATTTATTTGGCTCCTAACTAGTCACATGTCTTTCTAAGGAAATTTCATCTCCATTTCCTCAGGTATAAATTGAAGATGTGTGTGTGTGTGTATGGGTATAAAATTCAATTTTTCTTGACACCTCACCATTTGTAAACCATTTTCCTCATAGCAACCTTATGATATAGGTAGTATAAATATGATTTCCATATAGCAGATGAAGAAATAGAGGCTCCGAGAATGTGATTTACTCATGTCACATAGCTAGTAATGATCTAAGTTTCAAGCCCAGTCTCTTGATTCTCTTTTGGTTATTTCTAGTTGCCTCCTTCTTTAGATTCCTTCTTGGTATAGCATTTAATTATTCTAAATTCTTATTTGGGAAATATTTAGGGTATTTTTTGATATTCTCAGTTTATAGAGGCCATCCATCTATAGATGGATAGAGGACAATTAAGGATCCCATCTACCAGCTCCAATTAACTGTCCATTGATGTTATTGTTGGTGGCAGTCTACTGACCTAGGGAGTTCATATGATTGATCTAAGAAATAATTTATGCCTGATCTTTTGTTATTCCCTATAAAGCATAAGGCCAGTATTGCTTCTTGGACAATTGGAGCAAATTGTATCTGCCTCCAGCCATTAATTCTTTTTATCCATTTAGGGAAACTTTGAATGAGAGCTTTCTATCCCAATGCAAATTGGCACTTATTCTGCAATTTATAATTATTGAATTACCTTAGACACTAAATGGCTATGTGATTTTCCCAGACACTCAGGTACTATATGACAGCAGAATTTGAACCCTGGTCTTCCTGACTTAGAATGTCAGTTTTCTATCTATAAAGCCACATTGCTGTATTAATACCTAAATCTATTTTTTTGCTAAAAGTAGAGTTTGAAATTCTTAATCTCGGAGTAAAGGACTTAAATCCCTTGTGGGACCTTTGTCTTTTTTACATGGATTTAATTTAATTGAATTGGTTTCAACAGACATTTATTAAGTGACTAGTTTTGCAAAGCTCTGTGATAAATGATAAAAGTACAGGATTTATTCATTAGCTCCTTCTTAGGATTATAGATTTGAACTAAAGGAGTTATTATAGAACATAACTGAAACAAAGAGAAAGTAAGATATTAATGTAATGGATAGAAATTGAGATAATCAAAGGAGGACATCTACAAAGGGAAGGAAAGAAGGCCCAGAGCCTTGAAGAACATCTGCATTTAAGAAATGAAAGATAGAAAAGAGACTGAAAAGGACTATTTAGGCAGGTAGGAACCAGAAGAGAGCAGTGACACAGAAACCAAGAGAGAAGAAAACTTATGAAAAGATATCTGTCAACAGTACTGAAAACTGCAGAGAGGTCAAGGAGTATGAGAACTGAACAAAAAGCCATTAGATTTAGCAGTTAAAAATATTGTTGGTAACTTTGGAAAGAATATTGTTAATCAAAGCTTGAAGTCAGTAGCTTGGTTTAATGAGTTTGAGTGGTATAGGAAGAGAATGAAAGAGAATAGACAACTCTTTTTCTTTTTCTTTTCTTTTCCTTTCTTTTTTTTCCCTAGGGTTTGACAATGATTGGGAAGAGAACCATCAAGTGATAGATTTCTAGTGACAAATCTATGACCCAAGAAATGACTCAAGAAAGAATCAATAGAAAGGTAGAAATTGATGATTGGAGGAGTAAAAGGATAATAGATGGGATAGACTCTTAAAGGGAATAGGAGGAAATGGGATTAAGGAAACAAATGTAGGGACTGATTTTGAAAAGTAGAAGGACCCTCTCCTCTTCAGATATTGAATCAGTTGCAGGAAGTGAAAATGGCCATAGGGAGCAAGGAATAGGAATATGCTTACTCTCCTTCTTGGCCCAATGTGTTGGAGTACTTAAGAGAAGAACTTCGATTTGTCAAGTATTTTAACATAATTAACATGTAGTAGACTTCCTGCCATCTAGGGGAGGGGTAGGGACTAGGGGGGAAAAAATTGTAACAGAAAGCTTTGTAAGGATCAATGTTGAGGAACTACCCATATATATGCTTTGCAAATAAAAAGCTTCAATAAAAATAAAATAAAATAAAAGAGAGAGAACATGCTTGTCCTAGAGATCCAGGGATGCAAAGTCTTATGAGGAGAGCCAGGTTTTGTATGCACTAGAAAAAAGGATAGTTGGAGGAAAATGAAGTTTGAAGATCTAGGATGAAGGAGAGTTTATTACTGCTAAAGTAGGGTTTCCAAAAGTCACAGTGGACTGGGGTTGAGGATGGAAGAGGAGAGGAGAGGGATTGTAGAGATGTATGGCTATGGCAGCTAAATGGTGAAATAGAAATCTTAACTTGGAGTCAGGAAGACATCATCCTGAGTTCAAATTTGGTCTCAGACACTTGAAAGCTGTATGACCCTGGATGAGTCACTTAACCCTCTTTGCCTCAGTTCCTTTTCTGTAAAATGAGATGGAGGAAGAACCCCTCCAATATCTTTCACAAGAAAACCCCAAATAGGGTCATAAAGAATCAGATACAACTGAAACAAACAGCCATGACTGTGGCTGAGGGAGATATTAATGGCCTGCAGAGAGAGGCAGCAAAAGAAAATGATATTTGTCTTGGAAGGCAAAATTTTGAATGAAGAGATATGGAGGCCAAAGGAAAGGGTGGGTGAGAGCAGGAAACGCATTCTTATGAAGCATGTGAGAGTTGAACCAAGTTTTGAAGGAAGCCAGGGAAACTAGGAGGTAAGGAGGGAGATGATTCTGGGCCTGAGGGATTGGCAGTGAAAGTACACAGATTTGGAAAATGAAGTGCCTAGTGTAAGGAATAGCAATAAGACTAGTGTTGCTGAATCAGAGAGTGTTTAGAAGAAAATACAGGGTAAGAAATTAACAATAGATGCAGCTAGGTGGCACAGTGGAGAGAGCACTGACCCTGAAGTCAGAAAAACCTGAGTTCAAATCTGACCTCAGACATATAACATGTCCTAGCTGTGTGACCTTGGGCAAGTCACTTAACCCCAATTGCCTCAGCAAAAAAAAAAGCAAAAAAAAAAAAAAGACAAACAAACCCATATGTATGGGTAATTTTTCAACATTGACCTTTGCAAACCTGTTACAAATTTTTCTCTCCTACCTCCCACCCTCTCCCCTAGATGACAGAAGTTTAATACATGTTAATTATATTAAAATACTTGACAAATTGAATATATATTTATATATATGCATACATATTTATACAATTATCTTGCTGTGCAAGAAAAATTGGATCTATAAGGAAAAAAATCTGAGAAGGAAAACATAATGTAAGCAAACATTGATAGAGTGTGAAAATGCTATGTTGTAGTTCACACTCAGATTCCACAAGCCTCTACCTGGATGTAGATGGCTTTCTTCTTCACTGAACAACTGGAACTGGTTTGAATCATCTTATTGTTGAATAGAGCCATTTCCATCAGAATTGATCATTGTATTGTCTTCTTGTTGCCGTGTATAATGATCTCCCGGTTCTGCTCACTTCACTCAGCATCAGTCCATGCAAGTCTCTCCAGTCCTCTGAAATCATCCTGTGGGTCATTTCTTACAGAACAATAATATTCCATAACATTCATATACCATAATTTATTCAGCCATTCTCCAATTGATGGGCATCCCTTCAGTTTCCAGTTTCTAGCCACTACAAAAAGGGCTGCCATAAACATTTTTGCACATGTGGGTCTCTTTCCTTCCTTTATGATTTCTTTGGTATATAAGCCCAATAGAAACACTGCTGGGTCAAAGGATATGCACAGTTTGATAACTTTTTGAGCATAGTTCCAAATTGCTCTTCAGAATGGTTGGATCTGTTCACAGTTCCACCAACAATGTATCAGTGTCTCAGTTTTCCCACATCCCCTCCAACATTTGTCATTATCTTTTCCTGTCATTTTAGCCAATCTGACAAGTGTGTAGTGGTATCTCAGAGTTGTCTTAATTTGAATTTCTCTGATCAATAGTGATTTGGAGCACCTTTTCATATGACTAGAAATAGATTTAATTTCATCATCTGAAAATTGTCTGTTCATATCCTTTGACCATTTATCGATTGGAGAATGGCTTGAATTCTTATAAATATGAGACAATTCTCTATATATTTAGAAATGAGGCCTTTATCAGAACCTTTAAAAGTAAAGATGATTTCCCAATTTATTGCTTCCAGAGGCCTCATTTCTTAAATGAGTTTGGAACTGATCCAAATTTATAAAAAAATAAGAGCCATTACCCAGTTGATAAATGATCAAAGGATATGAATAGGTAATTTTCAGAAAAAAATTAAAGCTATTAATAGTCACATGAAAAAAATGCTCTAAGTCATTACTAATTAGAAAAATACAAATTAAACAATTCTGAAATACTACCTCACACCTATCAGATTGGCTAACATGAGAGAAAAAAATGTTGGAAAAATGGGGAGAAATTGGATTACTGATGCAATGCTGGTAGAATTGAGGACTGATCTAACTATCCTGGAGAACAATTTAAAACATGCCCAAAGGGCTATAAAACTGCATACTCTTTGACTAAGGAATATTATGACTGGGTCTATATTGCAAAGAAATTTTTTTTAAATGAAAAGGATCTTTATGTATAAAAATATTTATAGCAGCTCTCTTTGTGTTGACAAAGAATTGGAAATTGAGATGTCCATCAATTGGATTAACAAGTAATGACATGATTATGATGAAATGTTATTGCCTTTTACAAAGTGGTAAGTAGTATGCTTTCAGAAAAACCTGGCAAGAATTACATAAACAGATGAAAAGTGAAATGAGTAGAATTGGGAAAACATAGTATGCAGTAAGAGAAATATTGTATGATGATCAACTGGGAATAATTTAGCTATTCTCAGCAATATAATGATCCAAGATAATTCCAGAGGACTTAGAATGAAAAATGGTATCTATTTCTAGAGAAAGAATGGATTGAATCTGAATGCAGAGTGAAGCATTTAAAAATTTTCTTTCTTTCTTTCTTTTTTATATTTTTGGACTTTGTTTTCTTTTGCAACATGACTAAGATGGAAATATTTTGCAAAACTGCACATGTATGACATATATGAAATTGCTTGCCTTCTCAAAGAAGGAAGTGAAAGAATTTGATAATCAAAATGTAAAAAAATGTTAAAATTGATTTTACACATAATTGGAAAAAGCAATTTTTAAAAAATAAAGTATAAAATATTTTAAAAAGCAAGAAATGATGAGTAGTTTGATTTCAGAAAAACCTGAGAAAACTTATATGAACTCATGCAAAGTAAAGTAAGCATAACCAGGAGACCATTGTAATAAATAATAAAATTATAAGCAGTCTTATAATAATAAAATAGATAATAACAATATTATAAACAATAATTATAATAATAAAATAGTATAAGCAACATTATAAAAATGTATAGCATAGAAGAGTGGAAGATTTGATAGGGAAAGGGCGTGAATTCTCTGTTCAAATACTCTCTCTAATGAGTACTACCCATGTGACCTTAGACCGCTTACTTAATTTCCCTGGACTTCAGTTCCCTCATAAGAGAAAAAAAAGGCTTAGTTTGTCTCTCAGGTCTCTACTAGCTCTACATCTATGACCTAGAATTCCTTTTAGTTTCCTTTTTTGGGAAATTCTGAGCTCCTAGAACTTGTGATCTATATCACTCATTTGTATGTAGCAGTATATATCATATATTGTTATGTAACAATATATAACAACAATGGCAGCTATTCTTTTTATTTTTAGTTACTTTTTATATTTGTTTTGTCTTGTCTCTTCAAGTAGAAAGGATGCAACTCCTTCAGAGTAAGAATCATGTCTTATAAATCCTTGTATCCATGTACTTTCTCAGCTATTATCTTGCATGTAGGAAGTGCTCACTAAGTTGATTGATTTTCTTTGCAAAAGTGTTCATATAGGATTCCTTTATTTTTTTAATTTAATATTTCTTAATGAAAAAATCTTTTTTATCTCTCTCCCATTCCACTCTCAATAAAGAGACAACCTTTGTAAAATATACATAGTCAAGGAAAACAATTTCCACATTGGTTATGCCCCCCCAAAATATTTGTATCATTCCATACCCCGAATCTCTCACATCATTTTAAATGATGGGTAGGAAGTATGATTTCTCTGAATTTGTATTTGATTATTACATTAATCTGAGTTCTTAATTATGTCAAAGTTGTTTTTAAAATGTTGTTATTAATGTATAAATTATTTTCCTGGTCCTCCTTACTACACTTTGTACTAGTTCATACAAGTATTTCCAGATTTCTAAACAGTTTGCTTCCAGCTTTATTCCTGGTCATACTTTAAGGTGATAAAAGAAAGAAATGTTTTATATTCACCAAAATATTCATAGCAGCACTTTTAGTGGTAGTAAAGAATTAGAAAAAGTGGCTATCCATCAATTGGATAATGGCTAAACCATAAGCTATAGTAAATGAATGGTTATTGTTTTAGAGTAAGAAATGTAAAGAAACATGAGAGAATTTGTGTTAATTATAGGATGAAATAAACAAAGCCAAAAGAAGATACACTTATGACTACAAGAATATAAAGAAAAAGATCACTAAAAAGTCAATCGTTCAGTTGTTCTGTTAATAGATAAGCATTTACTAAGGGTCTTCTTTGTGTGAGGCTCTGTCCTAAGCACTGGAGATACAAAAACACACAAAAAAATGAAATTGTCCCAGCCTTCAAGGAGCTTACATTCCAATGGGAAAGACAAGTTGGGTACATGTAGACAATATAAAAACCATGCAGATACATTGACTCTTAATTGAAAAGCCATTAATGGTCCAGAGAAAAGATAATGAAACCTACTTTCCTTCTTTGCTAAAAGGGCAGAGTGAGTTTACTGGGACACAATGTTATATATAGTATCAGACTCAGTCACTATCTCATTTGTTTTTAATCATCTTTCTTTGTAAGAGAGAATTCAACTCTAGAGTAAGGTAAGATAGATAGTGTTGAGAGCAAGCATTATAAATTATCTATCTGTACACACATACATACATATACATATTGCACATGACCACATACATATGTGAAATGAAACAAAAAGCATCAATAAAACTTTTTTAAAATAAATATATAGCTAGTTTCCTTGATGCACTTAAATGTTCATATTAACTACTAGTCCAACTGAAGAGGAAGGAAGTTAACAAACTTCAAGCTAAAATATTAAAAGTCACTCTATCTTCTGAAAAACATCTAATCAGAAATTTTTTATCATAATCAAGTGAATTCGTAAGAAAATGGATTCTCTTTATAAAATTTCAGTTGCACACAAGTTTTTTGTAATGTATCTGTCCAGTATTGTCAGGGACAGCTGTATGTAAGTTAGTTATAATTTAAATTAGGATATTTTAGTACCTTAAGCAAGCTTCCTAAACTACAGCCAAGGCTAGTAGCTCATGCAGGTATCAAGGATAAGGGGAGAATAACATCACCCAAGGAGATGAGAAAAAGATCATAGGACATTAGTGCAAGCCTTCCTCAGTTGGGAGCAGATTAGGGGAGGAGTTCAAACAATCTACCATCTCATAGCTTTTTAAATTTTGATCAAAAGGGGCAGCTAGGTGGAGCAGTGGATAGAGCACCAGCCCTGAAGTCAGGAGGACCTGAATTCAAATGTGGTCTCAGACACTTCCTAGCTGTGTGACCCTGGGGAAGGCACTTAACCCCAATTGCCTCTGAAAAAAAATTAATCAATAATCCTTGCTAACTTGTGATAAGTTCTTTTGTTTCTGTATTACTGACAGACTGAAAGTACTCTATCAATGCTTTCTAAATTTGATAGCCTAGGGCGAAGTCCTGGTTACTCTGCTGAGTTATAGTTTTGACCATAGTTTTTCTACCACTATGACCAGACCTTCTTTGTATCTGACTCCTTCCTGATTTCTCTTGGGCTTTTTATTAGTAGAAAGATGAAGTTCTAAATTCTAAAATACTTGTTAGCAAGTATAGTTTTATCACAGAGGAGATGAAATTAAAATGGTTGAAATGAGGTCTTTGGAGTTTCTGTATATTTTATTTATCATGATATTTTTTTGTCCCCCTTTAGAATGTATAACTGAGAATTGGCTACACATATCTTGGTTTTTATTTTAAGTCTTGTTCCTTCCTTACAAGCTTTTTGGCTTAAGTATTCTTGTTCTTTTTTTTTTCTTTTAAATAAAAATATTCAGTTGCTACTGGTAAAAACTGGCTAACAGTTCATTATTTCAGTAGCAAAAAAAAAATTACTGTGAATGCTCTCCTTTCAGTCTCATAGATTAGAGGATGTTGTAGGTGGTTTTGATTGTCTGTTACAAACTGAATTCTTTCCCATTTATAAAAGGAGGGTTTTGGGAGGCTTTAAGCCATCTTGCCATGTTTATAAGACCATTTTGGATATACAAATGCCCTTTAAGGTCATCCTAGTTTAACCCAATGCTTTTACAAAAGAAGAAACATTTTTTCTCTCTGTAGTTCAGTTCTTGCTAGCATAGCCCATGATACAATAGGTATTGCTCCTATACTGTAGAAAGTAAACTGACAGATTGGAACCTCATTTTTAAAGGCTAGGTGTACAGGGGCAGCTAAGTGGTGCAATGGATAGAGCACTGGGTTTGGAATCAGGGAGACTCAAATCTAAACTCAGATACCTACTAGTTGTGGGACCCTGGGCAAGTCACTTAACCCTGTTTGCCTCAGTTCCCTTACCTGTAAAATGAAGTGGAGGAGATCTTAAAGCTCTCTATTATTTTTTCTAAGAAAATCTCAAAATTAGGTCACAGAATCAGACAAGACTGAACAAGTATAAGATATACAAACATGAATGCTTCAGTCTTTTTCTTTTCATCATTCTTTTTCAAACCATGGCAACATCACACCCAGCCCAGTTGGGAGGTTGAATTTTAATTCCTCTAAAAGTGGCATTCCATGTACACTCAGCAGTTATTCTTTCTCAGTCCACAGGAAATGGAATGATATGCTACCCTTCAAAAAAAAAAACACTTCTTCACAGATGCTTTCTGTTACATGCTGCCTTGGACTAGGGGTTCTTAAACTTTTTTGTGTAGGATGCTATCCCTTTTGGCAGTCTAGTGAAGCCCGTGGACTCCTCCACTCTCAGAATAGTGTTTTTCCCCCCATACCCTGGCAATATCCTGCTTATTACCTGTAGTCTTAATGAACTCTTGGTCCCACCTCAGATACATAAAAGCTGTGGGACTTTGGAGAACTTTTTATGTCTCAGTCTCCTCATTTGTAAAATGAGGGGGTTAGATTAAATGCCTCTGAGTTCCCTGCCAGGGACTGATCTATGATTCTATGATCCTATGAAGTATAATAATTTCTCAAATATTTTTGTGGGAATTTTCCATTTTGATTTTTTTCCTTAGTAAATGAGGTTGTTAGGTGGTATAATGAGATAGAAGGCTGGACTTCAAATTAGGAAAACCTGAGTCAGTTCAGGTCTTTTAAACCTCTTTTAGCCTCAGTTATCTCATTTATAAAATAAGGATAACAGTAGTACCTACTTTATAAGGTGTTTATAAATATCATTTGAGATAGTTTCTGTAAAGCACTTTGCAAATCTTAAGTGACTCCATAAATAGAGCTATTAATAATCTCAGGCAGGTTACCTCTGATGTTTCACATGACTTAAAATCACCACCCCCCACACCCAGGTGGTGTGGATTCAGGGCACAGAAACTAATTTTTTTAAGGGAAAGCCAACAGAGCTGTTTGCTGCAGATGATGCACAAGATAAATAGTTAAATAAATAAAAAAAAAAAAACTTCTCTAAGAACTTTGTTCTATGGGCCAGGCACTGTGCTAAACACTGGTGATGCAAATACAAGCAACAACAGGAAAAAGACAAAACCTGCCATCATTACATTCTAATGAAGAAAGATAATGCTTAAGGAAAAAGTTGAATGATAAATGTGCAAATATTTTTTAGAAGAAGTGCACATGTTAAACTATATAGGATTTCTTGTTGTCTAGGGGAGGGGATGGGAAGATGGGAGGGAGAAAAATTGGGAACATAGAGTTTTGCAGGAATGAATGTTGAAAACTGTGTGCATTTTGAAAATGAAAAGCTATTATTAAAAAAATTAAATTAAAAAAGAGGAAGTTGAAAAGGAGTAGAAGTACCTGAAATGGGGTATGGCAGAAAAAGAAATCCAGAGAGGCAAGATCAGAACTGGAAGATGAATGGGATGAACTTGACTGGCCTGGGCTCTTTCAACAAATGGAGGTTCTGGGAATGACCTGGTCAGTCAGAGAAAGGGGATGCAGAGACAGAGGGAATCTTTCAGGATAAGAAAACTGTTGGACAGGGGTGGAAAAAGAAGTTTGGATAGTCCAGGGCAAGTCCAGAAGAAGCATGAAAGCAATCCCTTGAGTTGTCCATTGAAGGACAATGGATTTAAAAAAGCCAGAGCTGTGGAAGAAGAGCATTCCAGATATAGGGAATTGCATATGAAAAGACAGAGAGGCAGATGATATTTTAGAGAACACTTTATTCATATATGTAATCAGGTGGGATTATGATCTTTTAATAAAGAAACCCAGTAACAAATGAAATATAGATGAGAAAAATTTAATGAAAAAACACTAGAGCTGGAGGCAGACAACCTGAGTTCTATACTTGGCTAGGCCATTTACTAGTTGTGTGATACTGGACAAGTAACTCCACTTCTGGGTCTATTTCTTACTGGTGTGATAAAAGCTGAATAAGATAACCTTCCAAAATATGTTTAGAAGAATTGCACATGTTTAAATCTATATTGGATTACTTGTCTAGGAGAAGGAGGAAGTGAGGAAGGAGGGAGAAAAATATGCAGCACAAGAGTTTGCAAGGGTGAATGATGAAAACTATCTTTGCATATATTTTAAAAAAAGCTATTATAAAAATAAAAAAATTACAATTTAAAAAAGATGATCTTCCAAAGTCCCCCCAGTTATTATCCAATCTTTGATTCTGAAAAAACGGTGTTTTATCAGACACCTCCACCAGAGACTTTGAGGAGCCTTGATCACATGGTTGTCCATCTGAGAAGTCCACCATAGTCTTGTACTTTATTGCAAGACAAAACTAGATTCTTTACATTGTATGTTTCCCTCTCTCCCTCCCTTTATTCATTAGGTTTCTGGATTAGTTTGACATTTTAGAGAAAGCATGAGGACCTGAGGCATCTGGGGCCTGAGCCATATGAATTCTTTATGCTAGACATGAAATTCTAAAGCTTGGCTGGACCAGGTGGAGTGACACTATCACAGATGCATCCTAATAGCCTCTGTTTACATTTAGTGATTACACATGTGACACCTGTGACCAGAACAGCTGGCGCTTAGAAATAAAAGCTTGTCTCTCTTTATGAATCCCAATGAATAATGTAAAAGGAGGAAGGGAGGGGAAAAAGTGCAATATAGTAAAGATATCTTCATTATTTCAAGTTCTGGTAAATTTACTCATGCATGCTATCAGCACAACTCCTCTTAGATTTAGAATGATTTTTAGTATCATTGTGCCCCACTAATTCTACCTTTCCCTAATTCTAATCTTCAAACTTATCTAAATTAGTTCTCTTATAGCAGATGTACATTCCAATCATTAATTCCTTGCTGGGTTCATGGAATTGCCCCAATTTATGCTCTGTTTCAGTGTTCTTAATTTAATGATGAAGCACTGGAGTAGAGCTTTAGTGTAAAGGGAGGTAGACAGACTAGTCTAGTGGATAAAGGTCTTTCCTTAAAATCAAGATCTGTGTTCACATCTCATCTCTGATATTTTCTAGCTGGATGACCATTGGCAGAACACTCTCCCATTTCTAGACGTAATTTCCTCATTCTGAAAGGGGGATATCAGTATTAGGGACATCATAATTCTATGAAAAATGCTGGAATTGGAGTCAGAGGACTTAAATTTAAATGAAATTTTCACCATTTACTACCTATGTGACCTTGAAAAAACTACTTAACCCCTCTGGGCCTCAGTTTGCTCATCTGTATAATGAGGGGATTAGTCTAAGATGGATTCAAAGGTACCTTCAAAATCTGGCCTAAATTTGTTCTATGGTGACAAATATAATGTCTACCTCATGGAATATTACAGTGTTCAAATGAAATAACACATGTACAATGCTTTGCAAATTTAAAAATACATGGGCATATAATTGATAGAGTACTCAGCTTAGAATTTGGAAACCTTGGTTAAATTGCCTAAGAATTATATTCTAAATCATAGACAGGTTGTAGAGTATGTTAATGAAGAATATCTTCATCAAAATTATCCAATACTGATAAAGTCATAGATCCTTGATGCATTTATTTATATCAAGGCCAGCTTTTAAAATGTAACAACAAACTGAATTACTTGTAGTCAGGACAAAAAATGATTTATCAAAGCACCTAATTGTACATAAACTTCCATATGGAATTTCTCTAAGCCATATTTCCAGAGGTGGGAATGAGATATATAATGTCTTATTTGTTCCCCATGGAATTTATGTATTGCACATCTGAGGACATGGCTAAGATTAGAATGACATGTAGATAAAGAATAGAATTTTGACTTCATTAGCACCGTATTCTCACTCAAGGAGCCAACTAACATATATCACATGGGGCTATGCTAGTTACTGTAGAGAATAATTGATTAAAACAGTTTTGGTTCCCTAGAGTTTGGAATTAGACACAAACATGCAGAGAAGCTAGAGACAAAGTGGGAAAATTGAACCAAATAATAAACAAACAATAATTTCTATGGGGCTAGGATATGTACCTTTTGAGGATGGGGTACTGCTATGGCGTAGTGAACTTGAAGACATTATTTCTGCTCCCCAGATTAATTCCAAAAGACTTATTGGTGGAGATAGGCATTTTATCATGTATTTGAATTGGTTGACTGCCCTGAGAATAAGGGACATTCCAAAAAAGATTGCACATATTAAGGGTAAAGGTCTGCAAAGAATTGTAAACAATTAGACACTCATCAATTAGGAAATGGCTAAATAAATTGTGGCACATAAAAGTAATGGAACATTACTATGCTATAAGAAATAATAAATGTGTTAGAGTGAAGCACAGCAAGATTTATAAGAACTGGTGAAGAATGAAGTAAGTGGAGCTGGGAAAACAGTATACATAATGATTACAACAACATAAAGGAAGAGAACAACTACCACAAAACAATTGAAATTGAATGTTGTAAAATTATAAGGAACAAGCTTAATTCCAAAGAAGAGATATGAAAAAAAATATTTCCGTCTCCTCCTCTGCAGAAATGAAAGGATCCTTGGGGGAGAGTGACAAGAGAACAGACATTATTGTATTATTATCATATTAAGTGTCTACTAAATGCCTAAAAATGGTGCTAAGTGCTTTGCAAATATTAGCTCATTTAATGCTTATAACAATTCTGGAAAGTAGGTGCTATTGTTATTCCATTTCAGAGTTGAGGAAACTCAGGCAATTTGAACTCAGATCTTCCTGACTCTAGACTTAGCTTTCTAACAATGACTTGAGACTCTATTATGACTCCATTTTTTCCCCTCTAATATGTTGGTTCATTTTAAAGAATTTTTTTCCCGTTTATTTTTCTTTGAAAAAATTCCTTGTTATATGGATTGAGTCAGAGAAGAGGAGAAAGGGAAACTCAGGCAATGTATGAACAAATACACGTATATGTATATACACACATATATAATACACATACATAAGCTCTATTTATAGAGAATGATAAAATGGAGAACTAGAGAGATTCTAAGGAATCTAGTTTCACAAATAAGAAACTGAGGCCCAGGGAATAAAAGTGAATTGGTAAAAATTACCATGTGGTCAATAATAACATTTTCTTAAAAACTGACATTTGTATAACAGTTAAATATTTATTAAACACTTTATATACTTGATCTCATTCCATCTTCACAATTGCCCCATCAAATATGGGTACTATTATATTATCCCCACAAAGATGAAGAAACAGTTTGAGAGAGGTTATTATTCCTGCCCAATATCATGGAGCTAGCAAGCATCTGTGGTGAGATTCAAACCCAGTTCTTGTTGATTCTAAGATTCTAAGATCAATAAAATTCACTGTACTTTACAGAGCCAGGATTTCAACCCAACTTTCCTCGTTGAAAATCTAGTGCTCTTGGGCCTTAGAGATTTTTACCTTTAGTAATAAATATTTCCTGGCTGTTTTGGGACAGGCCCAGTATCTCTCCCCACAAGCTCGCCGTCGCCTACATGCCATCCTGGCCGGTGCCTCCACATCAATGCTGATTCTGTCCAACCTGGTGTTTCTTGGGGGGAATGATGTTGGGAAAATCTACTGGAACAGAATCTTCTTACAAGGTAAGTCATGCAGCTTTACAGCTTTGGATAGGACTCAGTCTTCAATTTCTAACAAACCGAACCTCCAGGTTCTTAAACCAGTGCCATATTGTCAAATCATGATGTCCATGTCAAATACTTTGGTCAGGGTTGGAACTCCCTCTGCCTGAGCCTCAGTGTGATTAAGTGACTTGTCCATGTATCCATGGACTGTCCAGGAAGAGTTAGATTTGGGATTTAAAACCAGGTCTTCTTGACTTCAAATCCAACATTCTAATTTTTGTACATTTAATAAGACAGAGGTATGGCCTAGTGGAAAAAGTGATAGATTTGGAGTCAGAGGAGCTGGACTAAAATCTTGACTTTGCTACTTCCTAGAT
The DNA here is from genome assembly GCA_023553655.1 of Myrmecobius fasciatus. NCBI lineage: Eukaryota > Metazoa > Chordata > Mammalia > Dasyuromorphia > Myrmecobiidae > Myrmecobius > Myrmecobius fasciatus. Next base: position 133,494 of record JAJPUD010000041.1, on the reverse strand, counting down.
ACTTAATCTAAGTGTTTAGGTTGTTTAGGTAGTGATTAGAATATGTTTCCTCATCCATAAAATGGGAGATAATAATACCTCTAACTTTTGTCATGAGCATAACATAAGAAAATATTAGTAAAGAACTATGCTAACATTAAAGTACTATATAAATGATAGCTGGTATAGATGTATAATAATTATGGTTGTATAATCATGGGAAAGTCACTTAGCCTTTCTTGATCTCAGTTTCTTCCTTTGTAAAATGAAAGGGTTGGGCTCAGTGATTTCTGAGGTAGCTTTTGGCTCTAAATCTATGATTCTGTCATTTTAATGTCAAATAGTGTCTCAGATTCTTATAGCCACAGATGTTTTTAGACCACTTTTCCTGTCCTTGCAATTACTTTTTAAATTTTATTTTCTTTTCCAAGTATTCCAAGATACTTCAGTGTATGGGTAGACCAGCCCCACACTGGTAACTCTACTTTTGCTCTATTTAGTTCCTTAAAAATCCTCTTGGGATTCTGGGAGACCACTAGAATCACTGCTCTCACATAGATCCCATTTTCAGTATAGAGGTTCAAATATCATCATCTCTGCCTGACACACAGATTTAATTTAATGTTAACTGGCTCCAAAGTTTTAGTCTCTTTTAAAAATTTAATTTTTTCCAGTTAATAGAAGTCTGTTTGACTGGGGCTTATAGTTAATTCTATATTAAGTGGTTCAGTTCAGCCTCTCCAGCTCAGCTAAGTGGGCTGCTGTGTGCTGACATAAGGGAGGTTTCTACTCAGAAGTTCTGGAAGTTCTGGTAAGAAAATCATGTCATTCGTTGATTGTCATTTATTTATAGTCAAGATTTCTTCTCTGAGGCTGTGACTAATAATTACACCAGCTCCCTGAGGGAATTAGAACCAGTCACACATCATACTATTTTGCCCATTTTCCCAAATATATAAAAGAACAGATTGACTTTTCCAATTTCTAACCCTAGTACTGAAGCCTGTTGCCTGTTGATTTTGGTTGACAAAGGTGTCCTCAGGTGGTTGAGCAATGAACTTCCATACCTGGTCTACTACCCCTTCTCTTCCCATATTCCCTGAGAGTCAGAGGTAACTTGGCCATTGCTATGTTCCAGAAACACATAAATTGCACAGGTAAAGCTTCAGGATCAGCAATGATTTTTTAATAGGATTGAGAAGCATTAGACTAGAAGATTCTGATAACCAGTTCTTTTTTTGCCTTCATCTCTCCACCTAATTCCCATAATTAGCTCTTGGTGAGAGGAAGACAATAGGCAGGATGACTTTTGGTTACCAGACAGAGGGGATAGATGCATAATTTGGAAGAGAGACACTCCTTAAATAGAAGGACCATTTATTATATTTTGTTAGGATCTTCTTCTGTAGCTTTTCAGTTACTAGTGGCTATACATTTTGACTGTCACAAACATCACCCCAATCTTTCAGTTAACAAAATCAAGGTATAGTTCAGCAGATGCCCTCTTTCTGTACCAGATGTAAAGTCACTCAAGTAAGTTCAGGACTCAGAAACCCCAGCAGTCCTGCCACCATGTGAGAGTGAGAAATAGTCTATAGGAGTAAATATGTCAGTAGACCAAGGCACTGTGTCTTTGTGGAATGCAGTCCTGAGATTATACCTTGGGTCTCTGATACTCCAGCCTGGGAAGAAAATCTGATGTCAGGTGTAGCAAACTCAAGTCTGCAGACATCTTCTGAAGTAAGGTTTAATCAATCATCAGCTAACCAATTAGTAAACAGTATTAAAGACACAATATGATGAATTCTGTGCTAGTTATTGGGGATTCAATGGCTTCACTTGTCCTACCAAACTAATTTCGTAAGATGAGAATTAGCATAATGTGGTTGATAAAAGTTGGCCTTGAGAACAGAAAAGGCTGGGTTCAACTACTGGCTGTGTGACCCTGAGTAAGTCACCTAATTTCTCAATGCTTTGTTGTCTTTATTGTTTGTTCTTTGCTCTCAAAGAGAACCAATGACATCAGGAAGGTGACTTGCAAGTGAATTGTATTTAAGTGAAATAGAGCTGTGCAAAGTCATCATCCTTACTCTCTGCACTAGAACCATCTGGGTCCAGTGGCAAAATATAGATCAGGATGACTGGATATTGCTCTGGATACAGTGGGAAACCTTGGTCTTTTAAGGTAAGGTCTTTAATAAGTCTCAATTTGAGTCTATACTCAATCTGGGATTAAGGCAAAAAAGAGGTAAAATATAGTCTTTTTGACCTAGAAAAAAATATCAGTCTGGGAGGAGAATTTTCTCAGGATTTCTGGCTAAAACAGAAACAATAACTATTTACCAATACCCTGAATCATCAAAATCGAAACAATGTGCAAGTGAGACTTGGGCTGTGGTCTAATGTTGGCCAATCAGTGAAAACCAGAGTGATTTGGGTATAAAGAATTATTTTTTAAAATGATATAATAAATAAATAGAAAAGAAAAAAAGAAATCTAACCCATAAACCCCAAGATATGTTGCAAGATTTCAGTGATCAAAATTTATATTCCTTTGAGCAGAGGATCCATAGGTAAGGGTTTGATTCCCTATATGGACAGAGGGAGGAGAGGAAGGAAGGAACAGAATGAGAGGAGAAAGAGAAAGGAAGAATAAGAGGAAGAAAGGGAGAAAAGAAGAAAAGAAGAAAATAAAAAGGAAAAAGAGGGGAAAGTAGAGGAGAGGGGAAGAGAAGATGAGAGGAGAGGAAAAGAGGAATAAGGAAGGGAGGGAAAGAAGGGAATGGAGACCAATTCTTTATACAACTCTCTATGACTTTAAGTTACAGAGAAACGACTACCTTGCATTGGGAGGGAAAGTGAAATGGCATGTCTAGCTCTTGGTGCATGTTCTATATTCCAGTCAAACTAGTCTGCTTGTCTGAAGACATAAAAACTATCCTCTTCCAGATAGAGAGCTGATGGACCCTCACTGCAGACCGAAGCATGATCTTTTTCTTTATTTTTCTTGCTTCTATTTTTCTCTAGTATTGAATTGTGTTTTAGATGACTTCATATGTATAATGGATATCCTATTTCTTGACTTCTCAGTGGGGAGGGGTGGAGTTGAGGGAGAGAGAATTTGGAATGGAAAACAAAAATTTTAAATTTAAAGCGGAGTCAAAATTCCTTGCTTACTTGCATTTCTCTGTATTCTAGATGTCAGTTCCTACTTTTGAGTGTTTACATAAGGTTTCCCTCATACTGGGAATCTTACTTCTACTTAGTATCTCTAGTCTTTTTTTCTCAACTCATGTGATATCTTTTATATAAAACCTTTTTTTAAAACCTTCCCCCAGCTAGTAGCATTTAGTTTTATCCAATTTTTAAAAATTTACTTTATATATAAATTTTGTATTAGCTGTTTACATGTTTCCTTTAACAAAATATAAGCTATTTAAGAGAAGGTATTATTTTGGTTTTTCTAGTATTTAATATTTGCCTATGCATGGTATATATTTAAGAAATTCTTGAGATAGTCTCAGTTGAATTCATCCTTATACTCAAAAGCTATCTAAATTCCTGAATCATTGATCAAAAGATGTAACACAAAAAAATCCTATAACTTGAAGGAGAAAAAAAAAGCAGCAAAGCTTGATACCTTCTTCTTTTGTTTTAGATTCAGAGAATTTAAATAAAAAATATATCAATACATTTGTTTTGATATACCACCTACATTTCCTGATATATTTCTCCTCTTCTTCCAACAGAGTAATTGCTTCCAACAAAGAATTAAAAATAGAAGAAAAAAAGTTCAGTAAAACTAACCAACATATCAAAGAAGTCTGATGTTATATGTAATATTCTACACCCATAGTTACCCTTGTATACAAAGATGCTCGGAAGTGGGATGTATATTTTCACTTTTCCTTTGGGGGCCAAGTGTGATCATTATTTTACAGTATTCATTTTCAAGTCGAGACTAAGCATCAGGTCTGTGTTTTCCAGTTCACCCATGGCATGTTATTTCTAGAAAGGTTATTTTAGTAAAATTTCACCACAATGAAGGCCCTGAGGATTGGATTAAAAGATGATTTGGCTGAAACCTTGGAAAGCAAAGCCATTTGGGAGATGACAAATCCCATTTCTTTTTTTTTTTAATTAAAGCTTTTTATTTGTGTTAACATATGTATGGGTAGTTCCTCAGCATTGATCTTTACAAAGCTTTCCATTACAAATTTTATCCCCAGTCCCCTCCCCTCCCCTAGATGGCAGGAACTCCACTACATGTTAATAATGTTAAAATACTTGACAAGTTGTGCAAGAAAAATCCTATCTACGAGAAAAAAAGAAAATCGGAGAAAGGAAACACAATGTAAGCAAACATCAATAGAGAGCATGAAAATATGATGTTGTGGTCCATATTTCATATCCCTCTCTCTGGGTGTATATGGTTTTCTTCACTGAAAAATTGGAACTGGTTTGAGACAATTCTTTGTTGCAGAGAGCCATGTCCATCAGAATTGATCATCATGTAATATTGTAGTTGCCGTGTATAATGATCTCCTGGTTCTGCTCATTTCACTCAGCATCAGTTCATGCAAGTCTCTCCAGGTCTCTCTGACATCATCCTGCTGGTCATTTCTTACAGAACAATAATATTCCATAACATTCATATACCATAATTTATTCAGCCACTCTCCAATTGATGGGCATCCCTTCAGTTTCCAGTTTCTAGCCACTACAAAAAGGGCTGCCACAAACATTCTTGCACATGTGGGGCCCTTTCCCTCCTCTAAGATCTCTTTGGGATATAGGCCCAATAGAAACACTGCTGGGTCAAAGGGTATGCATAGTTTGATAACTTTTTGAGCATAGCTCCAAATTGCTTTCCAGAATGGTTGAATCTGTTCACAGTTCCACCAACAATGCATCAGTGTCCCAGTTTTCCCACATCCCCTCCAACATTCATCGTTATCTTTTCCTGTCATTTTAGCCAATCTTACAGGTGTGTAGTGGTACCTCAGAGTTGTCTTAATTTGCATTTCTCTGGTCAATAGTGATTTGGAGCAACTTTTCATATGCCTAGAGATGGTTTTAATTTCATCATCTGAAAATTGTCTGTTCATATCCCTTGACCACTTATCTATTGAAGAGTGGCTTGAATTCTTATACATATGAGACAATTCTCTGTATATTTTAGAAATGAGGCCTTTATCAGAACCATTAAATGTAAAGATGATTTCCCAATTTGATGCTTCCCTTCTCATCTTGTCTGCATTAGTTTTATTTGTACAGAAACTTTTTAACTTAATATAATCAAAATTATCTATCTGGTGTTCAATTAGGAGTTCCAGATCTTCTTTGGATATAACTTTATTCCATCTCCACAGGTCTGAGAGGTAAACAATACTATGTTCCTCTAATTTGCATATAATATCGCTCTTAATATCTAGATCATGAACCCATTTAGATCTTATCTTGGTATGTGTTGTTAGGTATGGGTCAAGCCCTAATTTCTTCCACACTAGTTTCCAAATTTCCCAGCAGTTTTTGCTGAATAGTGAGTACTTATCCCAAAAGCTGGGGTCTTTGGGTTTATCAAACACTAAATTGTTAAAGTTACTGCCTAGATTGTCCTGATATCCTATCCTATGCCACTGATTGACTGCTCTATTTCTTAGCCAGTACCAAATGGTTTTGATGACCGCTGCTTTATAATACAGTTTTAGATCTGGTACAGCAAGGCTACCTTCATCTGCCTTTTTTTCATTAGTCCCCTTGAAATTCTTGACCTTTTGTTCTTCCAAATGAACTTTGCTATTATTTTTTTCTAGATCTGTAAGATAATTTCTTGGGAGTTTGATTGGTATGGCACTAAATAAGTAAATTGGTTTGGGTAGTATTGTCATTTTTATTATATTAGCTCGGCCTACTCATGAGCACTTAATGTTTTTCCAATTGATTAGGTCTGATCTTATTTGTGTGGAAAGTGTTTTGTAGTTTAGTTCATATAGTTTCTGACTTTTCCTTGGCAGATAGATTCCCAAATATTTTATACTATAATCCATTATTTGGAATGGAATTTCTTTTTGTATCTCTTGCTGCTGAACTTTGTTGGTAATATATAAAAATGCTGATGATTTATGTGGATTTATTTTGAATCCTGCAACTTTACTAAAGTTGTGAATTGTTTCTAGTAGTTTTTTAGTTGAGTCTCTAGGGTACTCTAAGTATACCATCATGTCATCTGCAAAGAGTGATAATTTGGTTTCCTCATTACCTACTCTAATTCCTTTAATCTCTTTTTTCTTCTCTTACTGCCAAAGCTAACATTTCTAATACAATATTAAATAGTAATGGTGATAGTGGGAAGCCTTGTTTCAATCCTGATCTTATTGGAAATGGTTTTAGTTTGTCTCTATTACATATGATGCTTCCTGATGGTTTTAAATAGATGCTACTAATCATTTTAAGGAAAAGCCCATTTATTCCTATACTCTCTAGTGTTTTTTAATAGGAATGGGTGTTGGATTTTATCGAATGCTTTTTCTGCATCTATTGAGATAATCATATGGTTTTTGTTAGTTTGGTTATTAATATAATTAATTATGCTGATAGTTTTTCTAATATTGAACCAGCCCTGCATTCCTGGAGTAAATCCTACTTGGTCATAGTGTACTATCCTGGGGATGACTTTCTGTAATCTCATTCCTAATATCTTATTTAAAATTTTTGCATCAATATTCATTAGGGAAATTGGTCTATAGTTTTCTTTCTCTGTTTTCACCCTACTTGGTTTAGCTATCAGCACCATATCTGTCTCATAGAAGGAATTTGGTAGTATACCTTCTGTTCCTATTTTTTCAAATAGTTTGTATAGTATTAGAATTAATTGTTCTTTGAATGTTTGGTAGAATTCACATGTAAATCCATCTGGCCCTGGAGATTTTTTCTTAGGGAGTTGGTTAATAGCTTGTTCTATTTCTTTTTCTAATGTGGGGCTATTTAAATCATTTATTTCCTCATCTGTTGACCTGGGTAATCTATATTTTTGTAGATATTCCTCCATTTCATTTAGATTATCAAACTTATTGGCATAAAGTTGGGCAAAGTAACTCCTAATTATTGCTCTAATTTCCTCTTCATTGGAGGAAAGTTCTCCCTTATCATTCTTGAGACTAACAATTTGATTTTCCTCTTTCCTTTTTCTTATCAAATTGAAGGCTTATCTATTTTGTTGGTTTTTTTCATAAAACCATCTCTTAGTTTTATTTATTAATTCAATAGTTTTCTTATTTTCAATTTTATTAATTTCTTCTTTTACTTTTAGAATTTCCAATTTGGTATTTAATTGGGGGTTTTTAATTTGTTCTTTTTCAAGTTTTTTTTAATAATAAGCCCAATTCGTTGATCTTTTCTTTCTCTATTTTATGCAAGTAAGCATCTAGAGATATACAATTTCCCCTAATAACCACTTTGGCCGTATCCCATAAATTTTGGTATGTTGTCTCCTTATTGTCATTCTCCTGGATGAAATTATTGATTGTGTCTATGATTTGTTCTTTCACCCATTCATTCTTCAGGATTAGATTATTTAATTTCCAATTAGCTTTTGGTCTATTTTCTCCTGGCCTTATATTGCATGTTATTTTTATTGCATCATGATCTGAAAAATGCATTTACTATTTCTGCCTTTCTGCATTTGATTTTGAGGTTTTTATGCCCTAACACATGGTCAATTTTTGTATAAGTTCCATAGACAGCTGAGAAAAAAATAAACTCCCTACTGTCTCCATTCTTTATTCTCCATAGATCTATCATATCTAACTTTTCTGGCAATTGATTTACCTCCCTAGTTTCTTTCTTATTTATTTTGTGGTTTGATTTATCTAATTCTGAGAGAGCAAGGTTGAGATCCTCCACTAGTATTGTTTGGCTATCTATTTCTTCTTGCATCTCTCTCAATTTCTCCCCTAGGAATTTGGATGCTATTGCACTTGGTACGTATATATTTAGTATTGATATTACTACATTATCTATGGTACCCTTTAATAAAATATAGTTTCCTTCCTTATCTCTTTTGATTAGATCTATCTTGGTTTTTACTTGATCTGAGATAAGGATTGCTACCCCTGCTTTTTTGTGTTCACCTGAAGCATAATAGGATTTGCTCCAGTTTTTTACCTTCATCCTATATGTGTCACTATGTTTTAGATGTGTTTGTTGTAGACAACATATTGTGGGATTCTGGTTTTTAATCCAGTCTGCTATCTGCTTCCGCTTTATGGGAGAGTTCATCCCATTCACATTCACAGTTAAAATAAGTAATTCTTTATTTCCTGCCATCTTATTTACCCAAGTTATGTTTTCCCCTTTCCTTTCCCC